>BMAV01005952.1:17310-43387 GCA_019973955.1 Trichonephila inaurata madagascariensis
AAGAATATCGCCCTCAAATCTCTGCCTATGAATGCAATAACCCACCTCACAAAGAGGCATAAGTGCATCCTCCTTCAATATTTTCCCCAGATCTGGAAGCATTGCCTAATTACCCTCCTCCCAAAGCCTAATAAGGACGAAGTTTCTCATTAATTTTAGACCCATCAGCCTCATCTCCTGTGTTGCCAAACTTTTCGAAAAAATCCTGTTATCTCGTATCCAAGCTTTCTCCGACGCCCACGGCCTCATCCCCTATTTTCAACACGGATTTAGAAAGAGCACATCAACATGCCACCAACTGCTCCGGACTACTAACAAAATCATATATACAGATGGCTTCAATAACCACCGCACTACCGGAGGAGTCTTCCTTGACGTGGAGAAAGCATTCGATCGAGTTTGGCACAACGGTTTCATCTACAAGCTAATTCAAATGAAATTCCCTCCATACCTGATCAAAATCATCCATGAATATCTCAGGAATAGAACATTCCAAGTTAATATCAACTCTATTCACTCAAGAATTGAAGTATTCAAGCGGGCTCTCCACAGGGGAGCAATTTATCCTCCCTGCTGTACAGCCTGTACACACATGACTTCCCCACCACTCCAACGGTGGAGGTCTGCCTCTTCGCCCACGACGCCGCCATCATCGCACTATCTTACACCCCGGAAAGGGTACAAAAAATTCTTCAAAGCTACCTCACCAAACTCAAGAGATGGCTCACGTTGTGGCGAATCTCGGTGAATACTTCCAAATCCCAAGCCATCATTTTCAAAAAGGAAAACCTTAGGAGCATGCCCAACCCACTCAAATTATTTCCCAGCACCATCCCGTGGTGCGACGAAGTCAGCTATCCAGGGGTCACCCTAGACAAAAAGCTCACCTACAGAAGTCACATCTTACAAATAGCAGAAAAGTTCAAAACGAAACTCCACTCTCTCCATAGGCTGCTCTCAAGAAAATCGAAGCTCAACCTCGACACAAAAAAAAAGATTAATTTACCTCCAATACCTTCAACCGGTCATCACCTATGCTTGCCAGATCTGGGGAACCACCGCTAATTACCAATTAAGCAGATTACAAGTCCTCCAAAACCAAACCCTGAGACTTTCTTACATGCTCCGGTCTACACATCCCAAGAATCATCATTCATAGAGAACTAAAAATGCTTTCCATCCACACAAGAATAAGAACCTTATCGCTACCTTTCTACAGTCAACTGCCATTGCATCACACCCCACTATCAGACAGCAAGTAAACTATCCCGTCACTGGAATTCACAGGCCCCCTTCCCCCCACCGAGCGACAACCCTGCCTAGACGTTACGATTGAAATGCACCCTTCGCAGCTGTGTTCAAGGACTCTCTCCCCCCTTCTTTCACCTCCTACCTTTTCCGTTCGCCCCCTCCCCCCGGGGTAGGTGACGGCTAAAAGACTGCTCTTTTCCCCTGCCTTTTTGAGGCGCTGCCTAACTGCGGTCTGCCCTGCAGATCGCTCTTTTGTTTTCTTGTCTTTTCAGGTTACTCAGACGGAAAAGAAACGCCCTTCGGGCGTTGGAGCTCTAAAGGTTCGGATCATTCTTGATTCTGGTTCCGGTCTTCGTAGACTCCACGCGCAGTTTTTTTTGCCCTAGACTGCGACCCCTTTTTCAACAGTCATACCCTAAGTTGGATAGTTTTTATCCATCTCCATCGAGCTGGTGATTAGGATTTCGGTCAATTTTTGGCCCGGCTCCTGCATTTAGGCCAATTGTGGTCCTATTCCTAGGATTATTTTAGTGATATTTTCGGTGTTTGCTGTGACACGCGGGATGTGTTAGGCCTAGTGCCGACACTTTGATTTTGGATCTGTGAACGTGTTCTTTCTAGTTCACGTTTACTTATTCGGATTGCTGTGCAGTTTTCACTTGGATACATGTCGGATTACCATGGATGTGACCGATTCCAGGTCAGATGTAGCGTCGGCAGAGATAGGTGACAAGTTTTCTACTGATCCCTTTTGTTTTGATGCAGTACGAGCAAACACTCGATTAGAAAAATGTGAAACTTGTGCGGATTTATGCGATGCTCTTGAAGACATCCTATCCACAAGCCCGAAAATGACACACCTGAGAGACTTAGGTTGATCAATGAAGTCCAATGGATAGCGCTTAAATGCTCGAGAAAATCCAATCAACTCCAATGTAAGGAGTTCAAGGATTACATAGCAGAGATTGAGCGTCTCAATAAATTAAGTGTCCCCACTGCTACCGTTACGCCACTGAATCTATGTCAAAACCTTTCAAAAGGGATTTAATCAGAAGATTTTTATCTTATAATCTCTCTAGCTGACAAGTGCTTACTTTTGTCATTGTATGCAATTTTTTACATGTCCAGTGCTGCAACGTAAGTTAATTTCACAAACAAGTATATTATCTAAAAAATTTTTAAATGTACCACGTTTTTATAACGGAATAAGACCAAAAAGCATAATTTTTGTTTTCATCTCTTTTTCGTTTTCTTCATCTCTCTCTTCCCCCTTTTCGTTTTTTTTTTTCTTTTCTTATTTTTTCTCTTCTTTTTTCACATTTTCATGCTTTGTCATCCACTTTTGAGCTATGTGGTCCAGACTTCTAGGTGATCGGGAAATTAGTTTAAAATCAATTACAAAATTCCACCCGGACAGACATACAAGCCTCTTTGGGGGCTCGGGTTCATGTGACTAGAACTTTCCGCATTTTCATGAATTCTCATCCACTTCTGAGATGTGGTCCAAATTTCAAGTCTGCAGCTCATCGGGAAGTTAGTTTCAAATCAATTACCACCCGGATAGACAAGAAAGCGAGGTAATAAAAAATGGTAATTAATAATTATTTTATTTATTTAAACGATTTCTTATTAAATTAACGACTAACTGGTAATTTATTTAGAATAAATATTCTTACTATAATATAACAAATGCGAAAGTTTGTATGTGTGTATGTATGTTTGTTACTCTTTCATGCAAAAGCAATTGAATGGATTTTAATGAAACTGTACAATAATATAGCTGATACATCAGAGTAACACATAGGCTATAATTTATAAAGATATTGTGTAAAGGGTCCAAAATATAGTGATAATTGTCAAGTAGGAAAAAATTCTACCATCTGCTATTGTAGCGTGCGCTGCAAAAAAGGCCCACGACAGCATATATCTCTCTTTTGTGTGTGAAGCAAAATTTTCCCTTTTTGTTTTGTCTAAGCCAGGCAATCGCTTCTAATTTATTGATTTAATCAGTGTAACCAGTGAATACCAAAGTTTCATTCGACAAGTGACGGGCAGGACATGATATAAAAAATATGCATCGACAAGAAAATAATACAATATTATTATAAGAGTTTAAAAAAAAAATACTTCTGAGAAAAAACAGAGGAGGGGGGAGGACACGAATAGATTGCGAAATACTAAAACAGGAAAATAGCTTATTATGAATTATATTGTTATTAAAAAAAAATAACCTAGAAGGAATAGCTTCCTGTGTAGGTTTTTAAGATGTATAGTAAGATTTTTCACACATGGAAGTTTATTTTAAAGTAACAGTTAGAAAAATGAAACAATTGAAAATAATATAAACTTTTCAATAAGTAAAGTTCGCAACACCATACAAAGGCAAGAATTTTAGGGAATTCTCAACTTCAAAATTATTTTTAACTAAGTTGACCTGATTACAGTTATGTTGTAACCTTTTTTATTTATATACTAAATGCGGAAGAAATTATCGCAAGTTCGACTTGCTTGGTGGTCAGGGTGCGAGGGCCCCGCTTGAGGTTGAGGGCCTTGGTGTACGGCAACGCTTATCCCATTGGTAGCTACACCACTGTGTTCACTAGTACTTTCTGTTTCAGTTCTTAATGTACGTAAAATAAAATTATTAATTCAGATCTGATCGAATCAAATTTAAATCAGTTAAATGAACTTGTTGATGACTTTTTAAGAAAAATAAAAAAGTCTTCCAAATTTTGATAGAATTACATTTTTGCTTACGATAGAATCATATTTGTAGTATAAATAAGAATATACGTAAAATAAAATTTTATTCATTCAGATCTGAACCGAAAACCGTTATTTTTAGCAGAACGGAAACCGGAACAGAAACGATATATATTTTTTTTTATAGTTGAACCGGAACAAAAAAAATTACAGTTCGAAGCAATGGCTCTATATGTTTTGAAATCACTTAATCAAGGTATTATTCCAAGGTTTAGAAAAAAAAAATAGTGTACTCTTCCAGGTTAACAGTTGATAAGGAATTTGATTTCTTTTAACTAAACAGTATTTCGATATATGTAGAAGTCTAATTTTTTTTCCAGGAACTTTTTTCTTATTTTTAAGGTAACATTTTTTCCCCCAGAGTATAATGCGCACTCATGCATTTCGATCTTATTTTCTGTGTTCAAATTGTGCGTCATACGCCGGCTCTCTCTCTCTCTTTTACGGTAATTAATTACTTCTATAATTGTTACGGTTATTTTATTTCATACGTATATGTTTAGTTTGTTGGGTTAACTGTCAAATAATAATTTTTTAAAAAAAATCTTACATTTTCGTATATTAGTGGTGTTTCGAAAATTTACAGTACTTTATACTTACAACGCAATTGTGCTCATAAATAATGAAATAAAATGGAAAGAAAGTACAAATACATTTTTTAAAAAGATACCACAAAACACACACGTGAATATAAAGATATATATTTCTTGAAAATTAAGCCCATTTCTGGATATTTTAAAATAAACTAGGGACTACTATACATATATATATTTATTCTAAGGATGGAAATATTGGGAAAAGAAATTTTTCTAAATGATTCCGTTAAATGTTTTCTGCTATGTATTATGTTTTCTTGATTATCTCTAATTGTAGCTGTAATAAAGTGAATAATTAGTGTTATTCTCTATAACAAACCACTGATGAAGCGATTCAAGTGGTACTCTATTTCAGGACTTTTGATTTAAACCCTGAATGAAGATTTATATGTGTGAGCATGTTAGAAGAGAAAACCTCTAAAATAATTGTAAACATTGAGAATTATGTGAATAAATGTGTCGATGAAAACTTGAACGAATAATATGGATGTGATGTGGAAGTTAGAACAGTGAGGTGTTTCTTATACAATAGCCACGAATCACTTTATTTATAGTATTTTACTAAAGATAGAAAATAAAACTTTAAGCATGAGTTTATTTATATAGTTTAGTTTATAAAAGCTAAACTTTTGCAGTAAATTTAATTCTAAAATTTAAAAGGAAATAGAGTATTAGACGAATTTTTTTAAAAATGTGAATAAATGAGTCTTTTACACATACATAAAAAACAAATCACTAATTACAAAAATGAAATTAAGCTAATAATTTAAAAGATCACATGCCTGTACAAATTCAATCTTATATAAGAACGAATTCATTTACCTTTAAAATGTACATTAATATTACCAATAAATATATATTATAAAAAAAAACATAAATTTTCTTTATTTATTATTGACTCTTTTTTTCTTACATAAGGATAAAACTCGAAACATGTAATTCATTTTCAAAGTATTATTAATCACAGTAAATGGATTATTAAAAGCTTATATAACAATTTTTTTAATTTGTAATTAAGTTCCTCGTTTACTATGCTCAAATATATATTTCTTCTACAAAATTAAATCCATTAAAAATATTTTGATTTAAGTGAATGAAAAAAAAGAACAAATTGTTATTTTTACAGTGAAAATTTCATACGCAAGGGAATTTAACTATTATATATTCAAGACACAGAAGAAAAAACTGCCTGAAAAACAATCTCCCAAATGGGAACAAAACTTTTATGTTTCAATGAATCACTAGGGCATAGAAAATGCTATAATGCCAAACCAAGCAACCCAGAATAATGACGTCATTGCACATCTACCAAAGACAAGCAACCTCTTTTCCTTTGACCGTGCCGAAGAGGAATGTCCGAGGCGTGAGGAACTCAAAAAGTGCTCTTTATTTAACGTTATGCTTCCTTCTCTCTTGCTTAGATTTGATACTGACAGATAAAAGGAACCCTTACGACCGGATGTGTAATGCTCACTTTCGTTGGAGGCACTTAAGAGGCCCTTAGACAGAAATCGAAACTCGAAAACGATGAAAGCGCCCTCTTCTGGGAGGGGGGATTGGGCGTGTCCAAAGGAACAGCGAAGTACTCATGTCGTACTGGTCGTAATGACCGAAGGTAAATAGTTCTTTCATAAAAGATGAATTATATGTCTTTTTTTTTTTAATTTTCGTTATTTTCTCGATTTTGAAATAAACATTTTTTTTTTCATGTGCTACTATTCTTCCAAATTTTCACTTACTTTACTCAACTTTCTGATGATTATGTTCTGACAGCTGGCATGATGAAAGAAAATGACATCACGTTTAGAATCGTCCCCTTTTTTCACGTTTAGGGATGGCTTCTGCTAGTTCCCAACTGTTTGAAACACTACCCCCCCCCCCTGCTACTTTTGTTCGAAACTAAAGATAAGGAGAGCTTCTGCATTCTTCTCGATTGGTGGGGTTCCAGTTTGACTTCTACTGTCTGTAACACCGTTTATATGACCCCTCTTTTATTGGTCTCTTCCCCCATCTTTCAAGTTTGTGAAGGACTAAAGACTCACGATTTTTTTTCCAAGTTCAAAAAAGGTCATGAATACAAAGCTGTACTCTCAAGTGTCATTCTCGCTGTCCGATCTTGACTTAAAACAGGGATAGCCAACCTAAATGACATTGCGGGCCACTTCGGAAAACATTACAATCTTGCGGGCAGCATATAAAGATTATGTATTGGAATGAATATTTAAAAGTATAAAGTTAAAGTGATATTATTATTGGAGTGAAAATTTTAAAATAAACAAAAACGGAATGAATTATTATTGATTTTATTATTTTTCATCTATACAAGCATAGATAATTTAATAATAATAATGCAATGAATCAATGATCTGTTTTTCACACAAACTGTCGAAGTCTAGGTCTATTGAGATTAATTGCAATCACATTACGTATTCTGAGTTTAATTTGTTTTTGTATCCACTCACATTGAAAAATATATTTCACTTAAAACATAATTTTCTGAATGGCATTAAAATGTTTATAGCTGTGTGAGATGTACTGTGTATTTTGCGTGAGAGAGTTTGCAATATAAAATTTAGGAGCTGTTCTTGTTTAAATTTAGATTTTAGCATCGAATTTGTTGATACGCCGATAAGTTCTTTCCTCTCCTTCATTTTACGTGTTTTTTTTCCACAAATGGAAAAAGTATTTAGAAGTTTCTTTTCAATTTTTTTTATTGTGACTCGTGGAACCCTAGGGTGTTTGATTTGTCACGAAAGTGCTGTATTTAAAAAATACAAATAAACAGGAATCTCATTCAATGACACTTTTCCTCGAAGATCTCTTTCAAGAGGTGATAAATAGGCATTTTTAAATAATCTTTACAACATCAACAAAGTGTTTTGTCAGTGGTAATATCACAGCGGTAACAAAGACATCCTATGAAGTTCGTTATATTATTGGTAATCATACGAAACCGTTCACTGGTACAGAAATTATGAAGGAGTTTTTTTAAATACTTCTAATTTAGTGTTAAATTAAAAAAAAATAATAATAAATAAAAAAGGCAAAATAGGAGTTATAATATTTTAATCAATTTTCCACATTTCCAATGTTTTATCTTGGTTTTAAAGCCTTTCTCCTCTCCCCTCATTTATCCTCATGTTGCAGCCCGCGTGAAATAACAAACATATCTATGCGGCCCGCATGAAATAGCTGACATATGTAAGTGGCCCAGCAGAAAAAAAAGGCTTGAGTACCCCTGATCTACAAACTAGATGGGATACTGTTAAATTTTTGGCCTATTTTCGAAAATCGCCAAGTGTATCGTTTGGCCTCAATGAACCCACAATATTATTCTTGCAATAGCTCTCATGCCCTGAGGTTGCTTCGTTATCAAGCGGTTAATTATTATTACGATATTGTTACTAGTTATTTTTGTTACTAGTTTTATATTGTATTAATCTTTCATTATTTATTGAATTGTTTTATTTTACTGTTTTTATATTAAGTGGTAATATTGTTACCATATTGAAATTTTGTATTAATCTTCCTTTTTTTTTTATTGAATTGTTTTATTTTACTCTTCATATATTAAGTGGTTACTATTTTCACTACATTGATTTTTTTAATTTTGTATTAATCTTCCATTTTTTATTGAATTGTTTTATTTTAATATTGTGTTAATTTTCCATTTTGATTTTAGAATTTTCATACTGAGTTAATAGTTCTTTTTAAAAATTTCCAGGGTTTTAGCATTTGTATATTCATTTTCTAGCTTCTGCCAAACTATAAACTTGAGGATTTACTGAAATATTTCGTTATTTTTTAATTATAATTTTGCTTTATTTTATTGTACTATTTTTTATATTTTGTGCTTTGATTTTATGCATGTTTAATTTTTCCTTTCAGGGACATTCTAGTTTTTGCTAAGTGATTGTTCAATTGTTTTTATACTTTCATTTTCTGAAAGTTTTATAATTGCATATTTTAGATTTTCCAGGTTTCTAACATATTAATAGATAAATTTATTTTCTGGCTTCTGCCGAGCAACTGCCTGTTTCACCGATCTCGTGATAAATTTTTTCTAGAAGACACCATGATACATATGCTTAAATATGAGGTAAGTGATTCTATAGTATTATCAGGTTCCCAAACTTTGTTAATGAGTAATTCATATTTTAAAGATCATGAAGTTTGTAGCAAAATCAGTTATGATAAAGAGAAAAAAATTATATAATAGATTCATTTAAATATTTGAATTATTATGATAATATATAGTGAACAACCAATTTATTTTGGTGGTGCACCTGTTAATGAAGGATATTCAAAATGTTGTATATATTGTAGAAATACTTATTTTTCTTCACAATCATTTTCAAATCACCGTAAAGTATGCAAAGGATACAACATTATTAAAAGTGAGAAAATAGAGTTAATTAATCAAAGGGAAGAAAAATCATTATTTGAATGTAGTATCTGCCCCCAAATTTTTTTATATGTGAATCCCAATTAAAGAACCATATCAAAATATGTTCAGGTTTAACTTTGCCTTATCATTGTCCACATCCTGAGTGTAACTGTAGATTTAGGTATATTTAACGCATTAACGCATCTCATGAAAATGAGATTCATGGAATAGATATAACTATAAAGGAATTAAGCTTTGCAGATAAGTTAAGTTTTCAATTATGGTTAGAGCATGAAGGAACTAAAACTTTTACATCTTTCAAAAAAGATACTGAAAGTAAAAGAAATGACATTAATGTTTATTCCTATTATAGTTGTCAATTTTCTAAAAATGAAACTTCAGAGACATATAAAAGAAAAATGAGTCGTAGAAATATTGAAGGTTTAGTACCACCAATTGAATGTCCTGCGTGGATAATTGTTAGTGAGAATGGTGAAGGCATCAGTGTAAAATATTTTTCAAAACACAATTATGAATTGTGTCCTCAAAACATTAAATTTCAACCAATTAAAAAAACTTGTATGGAATTCATTAAAGCTAACCTTCAAATGGGTATTGAGAAATCCAAAGTATTAGAATATGTACGTGACAATAGGGAAATAAGAAATGATCGAGATAAATGTCTCATTAAGGATCTTTTTTAACAAACAAAAACTTATACTATGTTAATTTTTTAAAATCACTTTCCCAGCCTCATAAAAATGATGCTGTTTCTGTCAATATTCTAATTAACTAGCTACAAAAAGAAACTCATAATTGTGTTCTTTTATATAAACCCCAAGGGCAAGATACAGTTAATGAACCAACTAGCTCAAAAATGTTACCCAATAATTCTTTTGCAATTGGCTTACAAACAGCAAAACAAAAAGAAATCATGATTAGGAACTGTTCAAAAATATTATGTATTGACTCCACACACCAACTAATGAGTATGGTTTCTATTTACTAAATTTAATTGTACCAGATGAATATGGAATAGGTTACCCAGTTTCTCATTTTATTACAAATAAATTAGACGCGGTAACAATGTATTGTTTATTTGACAGTTTGAAAGAAAGGGTGCCCAATTTAAATATTAACTGTGTCATGAATGATGATGATAAAACAACTGGCCCTGCATTTAAAAAAGTATTTGGGAAAGGTGTTAAACATTTGCTTTGCAAATGGCACCTTCATCGTGCTTGGAAAAAACAATTAAATAATCTTGTTTCTGATTTCGAAATTAGACAGGAAATTTATGCTTCTTTGGTAGTGCTTTTAGAAGAAAAAAATTTAACTGAGTTTAAACAAATGATGGAAAATTTTAGAGTTGCATTTGTTGATAAAGAGCCTGCTTTTATTAAATATTTTGATGATTATTATTATAATAGAACAGATTTATGGAGGGAGAGAGAGAGTATGTCACATCGTCAATTTCCACATTCCTATACAGATACAAATATGTATTGTGAATCTTTTCACAATAAATTAAAGACCAGTTATTTTAAACGTAAATTTAATCGCAGAGTGGATAAAATTTAATTGATACATTATTAAAAATAGAGAATGATACGTATTTATCTCATCAATACAGAATTATAACTGACATTCCCTCCAGTGTTTATCTTCCAACATATTATAAACGTCACGACAATGGTTTAAGGATTCCTGATGGAGATATTTATGTTAAGTCGACAAATTCATGGTTTGTTAAATCGCAGACAAGAAGGAATGTACTTTACTAAGTTAAAAGGGTTGCGGAAACATGTTCAAATAATGATCAGTGCTATTGTAGGTGTATAAAACAGGCCTGTTTTATCTTTGTGCATTCATTTGTATACATGTAAATGTTCTGATAATCACGCACTCTGTAAACATATTCATGAAATTCATTTTTTAATTGTTCGACAGATTCCTTCTTTTGAAAATATTTCTAGTTATAATGAAATTACCGAAGATGTAGAATGTATTCCTGATTCAGTCCCTTCTGTAACCCTTGTAGAAAGTAGCATTGATTCTTCTGTCGAAGAAACGTGATGATGAAAGGAAAATCCGCGAGACTGAACTTTTACTTGTTAAATTAAATTGTTTAATACAAGATAAAGTAGTTATGAGAATTCTATCATCATATCTAAGTAGTAGTTTAAAAACAATGGTTTCAATGTGTGAATCAATAAAAAAAGGGGAGGGGGAGAAATTAAATTGAAAATTATTTATTTGATCCCAATTTGCCTTCCCAACAACATTTAAGTAAGCAATATACATTTAAACGTAGTAGCAGAGTTAAAAATGTGAAAAGGAAAACTTTGGAATATCCTTCCTTGCCTGTCAAAAAAGAAACAACAGGCAATTTAAGCTGTAGCCATTCGGTAGTACTAAATTCAAAAAGCAAGTGCAGGAAACTGACTGGATCTTTTACGCCTGAAATAGGCTATGTGCCTGAAAGCAGTCAAGTTGTTTTATACATACAAGACATTCAATTAAGTTTTTATGAGTTAAAATCTTTGGATACTTATATATCAGATGAGGAGGTAAATAATTTATCAAAAAAGACAAATTTTCGTAATGGATGGCTTTACGATAGTATAATTGATGCGTTTAATTTAAAAATCATGCAGGGGAAGGATTGTTTTGCAGCAAGATTGTGACGGCTCACGCGTCCTTTCTCTAACATAACCTCTGTGTTCTTTGACGACCACGATTAATGGCAAATCTTTTCCAACCCAAATCCAAGAAGTGAAACGAAGGATAGATGCAAATAAGATAACCTTTAAAAGGGCAGAAGTTTTAGTAAGCGCGATGGCAATTTAGAGAAAGTTCAGTTCAGAAAAGGTAGAAGTGTAAATTGACGGCCTACCCAAGAATCATGGAAATCTCGCCATTAATACAAGGTACATACCATTGTACTCGAGCCTAAGTGAATATCTGAAGTTGATTGAACCGTTGATTGGAAATTCCAGGTAGGAAGATTATTTTCCGAATTCGAAATATTATTAGGATTGAGAGAAGGCGGTTAATATAATTATTTAGATAAGTGATCCAACTGCGCGATCTGTGTTAACTACGGCTACATGTTTTGGTTTATTCTCACTTAATATAAGTTTGTTCGATACATAAGTAATTTAAGTTAAACTCTTAATAAAAGTCATATTAAGAATTCTAAAATGTCTCTTCCTTTCGAGAATCCCACACCTCTAACTTACGCTGAAACCCCACGATATGGTCGACCATATCACAAGATGTTACCATACACAAATTCTAGAAAGTGGAGGTATAATCTTGGAAACTTTTTCTCTCCTAATAAACTTAATGCTGCAGAATTCCTTTCCATTCCTATTAATGTCTCTTATCATTGGGTTTTATTGGTTGCTAATTTAAGTCTAAAGAAGCTAAATTTTTATGATCCTTTAGGTTGTGGAACTGAAGGTAAGTACATTAATCTGATAGATTTATGGAGAAAAAAATTAAATATTTTAATTTGTGAAGAACACATGATTGACCTGTTTCTTATCCTATTCATGTGAAACAGACTGATAGTATGAATTGTGGTGTTTTCATATCATATCACAAATATTGTAGAATATTAGACAAAAAGGACATTGTTGATACTTTTGATACAAATGAATTTAGAAAAAAAAAATTTATGTATAATTCTATTACTGGTGAGTGTTTAAATAATGTTAAATATATTAGATCCAATGACATTAAAGTTTGTTTGCAATGCAAGCAAAATCATATACGTTAGGTAATATATTTTAAATATATGTAAAATGATCATTATTTGTAATTTTGATTCCATTTGTGTATTATTGAGTATAAAGGAATATAGACCTCCTGAGGAACCTGCCTTTCCTATTAGGAATAAGGGGTAATGCGTTCATACACCATACCTCATGGGTAACGTGGAAAGTGGTGAAAATAATAGTAAAATGCAATTTGTGTCCTTTTTTTACTGCACAGAAACACTAATGAAGATGTTCTATTTTTTCCATCTAGTGATGAATCAGCTTTTGATATGCCATATTATTTACTTGTTTTATGTATGCTTTAAATCGGGGTGGCCAAACTGTGCGAGAAGAGTGCCACTTTCAATTTTTCCAACAAATAAAGATGTGAAAAAATGTTACTTATGTAATTTTTAAGCAAATAGAACATTTTTTATACTAGGCTTCAGTAGTGGAAATTTAAAAATAAACTTTTTATAAGTTCTATAAGTTAGATCAGGAAAAAAATAAAAATGAGTAACTCGAAACACATTTAATTCTAAATTACTAAACAGTCAGTTATTGCTGGATATAATGTGTATAACAAATAACATCTAGAAAAGTTAAAAAGGGATTTGTGAACAGATGAGTGGTTTTTTTTATCATCTTGGAAAATAATCAAATCTAGTATTGAATTAATCATGCAAAATGAATATTAAATTTTTAAATACATCATATAGCTCTCGGAGCATTATTAAATTTCATAAATAGTTCCTGCAATAATATGAAATTACTCAAAAGTGGTGAAAAAAATTATTACACAAAACTTATTCACACAAAAAGATATATGATCAACTAGGATAAAAATCAATATATTACCTGTTTCTAATCTTAAATTTAAATTTAGACATCCCATAATATCAGTAGGAAAAGGTAAATCCCATAGCCAGTCTTCATACTTGAGTAGCCAGTACTTCTAGGGCAGCTCATTGTTTTCTCCCAGATATTTTGAAATACAATCCCTCAAATACCAAAATATAGTGAGTGCACTCCGTTTGGAGAACCCCGGCGCACAAAATGGTGTGTTCTCTACATGAGACAAATTTCTATTGTAATTCAACTAAGTGTATTTAAAATAAATTTTGAGGGTTTTATTTATTTTTGTGTGAGATAACCGCATTTCAATAAAACTGTAAAACATGTTTTTTGTTATATTTTCAATTTTTTAAAATTTTTCAGTAAATCTTCGCGCGCTACTGTTACAACGTTGCCGTGCCGCGGGTTGGCCACCCTTGCTTTATATATTTATGATTTTTCAGGTTGCTTTCCATTTGTTCTGTGTATCAAACCGGATGAATGATATAAATATGTTTGCTCATCAGAAAGTGTCTGGAATAACGTTTTGATTATATAAAATAAATGCTAGATGGGATTTCCAACTGTGGTGACATTATGTATATTACTACTGCATCCCAGCTGTGAAAGACTTTCTAAAGCATCGAAAATTTTACAAAGTAATAGGTAAGTAATATGTATGAAGAGAACATAATTTGTTAATGTATTTTTTAGTTATAACAGCACTTTTTTTCTGCTATCTGCTTTTTTAAGACTATCATCTATGTTAGTTACACGTAACTTTTCTATACGGTAGGTACGATCCAAAATTCGGTGTTTGAGTTGTGAAAAAAGTGGCATATTCCATCTTTTATGCCACAATCGTAAAAGAAATAACAAGTTTTTCTTAAATTGGAAAACATGTTATGAAGAATCAACTATACTAAGTTCGATAAGTATATATAATTATTAACTACAATGGTTCATAATAAAATAAAGTTTGCATATTTAACACAATACATTTTTTTAAAAAAAACAATAGCTGTTTTATAAAATAAAATTAGGAATGTTTGTTTTATTTTTTAAAAAAAAGGATAAAAATTTTCCTTTTAAAATATACTAGTAATTATAAAAATCAATTATTTCTTCGATACTTGTCATAGTGAGTGCGTTTGTTCGGCGAGATTCCTCGAATTCGTTTTCGTTAATCGCAGTATTAGAATCCAAATAGTTTTCAAGCCAAACAAAAAATATTTATACCTTGGTTTTGCTACTTAGCTGCTTTGCTACGTGGCACTCAAAATATTAAATTTTTTAGAATACTAGACCACGGCTTACTTTCTTTATCACTATTTAAGAAATAATTTTCCAGATGCGTAAGTTTTGAAGACTCTGAAATGTATAAAAGCTGCAGTTAATTGATGAATTGAGCCTACAAAACAAATAGCGATCTTAAATCAATGATTTAAATCAGCCGTATTAAAATAGAAGAATAGCTTTTTATAGGACCGTGTATAAAAAAAAGGTTAAAAAGTCTCTGTCTTAATTACAATTACTTTTTCTAACTTACATTAAGAGTTCTTTGGTTATCTTTTTGTGACAATCTCTCATCACATAATTTTATGATTATACTAATATTTCGTTTTAGTACAATGATAAAATTATATATAACTATTAATCTTGGACGGAAATTAAAGAATCACTATAATATAGTTTATTATTCTAAAGATATATTTCAATTATTATGAGATGTATGAAAGAATTGCATGTATTGATTTCGGTAATGAAACGTGTGTAACCTACGTGTTAAGATGCGTGTAACAAGACAAAATTCGCTTTAGAGTCAATTGATAGAAACGAAGGAACAATCATATATTAGAAAGTTTCACATTTTGAAATAAATTAAATAAAAATTTTGGAAAAGCTGGGAATGATTTTCAAAAGCTTGTCTATTGATTATTAAAAGGAATTCAAATAACACCTTATTTGTTAAGAATTTTTCAAATAAATATCCGAAGTTTCGGTACTTTTTTGGCTTCCTAAACATTAAATTTTTCAATTACCAATAAAATAAAAAGATATTTATTAAATATGCTCAATATAATATCTGCATAAAATAACCATTGAATACCATGAAATTAGAAATCTGTGTTGCTTCGTGACCCAATCATTCAATTTTAAATATTGTTAGTTTACATACATTTTAAATAAATTTCGGGAGGAAAAGATAAAAAGCTTTGGGCAATTACAAGCGCAAAATACAAACATGAAAAAATCGTTTCTAGGATTAAATTAAATTTATTTTTAAGTACATGTTTAGTTAATCGATTTTATTTCCATTGCAGCTGTATTTTTTTTATGTACGATTAATAATAATTGGATAATTCGAAATGAGTTCTAATGATTAATAATTTTACTCGTGATGCTAAATAGTCCAATTCATAAAGTCAGCTGAACTTTCAAGATAAGCTGTGGAAGCAGTTCATTTGTTTGGTTATCTCTCAGCAATTTATTATTTGCTGCCGATCCCTGATTTTGGGCTGCGTGCAGTTCAAGAGTCGTCTGCCTTCTCGGAATTTGTATTGTGTGTTGATTTTTATTTGACATCTGCTTCGAGGGAGTGGTCTTCACGGAAAGGTTTTAGAAAAACACACTGAATGTTGTGGAAAAGCTTGAGCATCGATCTTTTTTGAAAGACTGCCGTGATTTTTACTTGGGATAAATGTTGTGTAAATTTATTTGAAAATGCATCACTATATTTTTTCATATAATTGCACGGAAAGCTTTTTTATTTTATAAAAATGCAATTAGTTATTTAACATTATGTCAATGTTCGAGATTTGAAACACTAGCAAGTATTAAATCATTTAGAAAATGGAACTACTAAATATTTCACAAATGGCACCAAGTAATGGGATATGCACAATATTATTTCGAAGTTCTGAAAAGACATCACCAGGGCTGATCCTAGTAGGTGTGCAGCGAGTGCACCCGCACGCGGGCCGCCGTATATGGTTCTATCAATCAAACGAATTTTCTTATGAATTTCTCAAAATAAAACTTTAATAAGTCGAATATATATGCTGAATTTTTTTGAATAGTTATTGAAAAATCAAGTCCCGATAACACAGCATAGTTTAAGAAAAAAATAGAATGTTAGTGTGTTGGCAGATTTTTTGTTCATAAATGTGTGTCTACTACTCTTTACTAACATCCTTCATCTGACAGCAAAATTCGTGTTGGAGCCAACAATACCGCATTAAAAAAGGTGGTTTTTTTCTGTTTGTTTAATAACTGCACTGTGGTTTGATGCTTAATAAAGGCATCTCAAAAAGGATTTTTTCTTAAGTTGCTTTATAAAAATATTTAATAATGTTTAAATTCATTATGAATGTGGGGAAATTAAAAGTTTTTAATTTAATAATAACCTTCCAATTTAGAAAAAACAAAATAGGAAAAAGAAGTGATTTTTTTGCCTATGGTTCTGTAGGATTTTCTACTTTAATGTTACAGTAAGTGAGATTTAGAATTTGCATTGAACAAAGAAAAGCAATACAGTTTTTTTAAAAGATAGAAACTTTGTAACAGATTATTATTATTATATTTAACATAGGAATAAAAGCAGGTAATTTCATTGTCTAAAAAATCCACTGATATTTGTTTTTTTAAAAAAAGTCTTAATTGCAACCAGATGCCATATAATCAAACAGGCGAATCAAGCGATTCACAACATAGCGCTAAAATACAGAAATAAAAGAACATAAATTAAAAGCTAATCCTGATCTATATGTATCTGTCCGCTTACATGTGTACTCCTAGTTGGAGAGTAATTTCATATGATCTAATCCACTTAGACTCTTACCGTGTTTACTATTATCGCTATGTTAGCAGTAGGGGTAACTCTAGGGCCGGGAAAACTGGTCGCATGTCCGAGGCGGCAAATTTTTAGGGGTGGCATTTGGACCGAATATGAAAAATACTTTTTTTTTTCGTTACGAAAAAGTATTGCAATAAGTAATTAAATATATAAGTATTATAATAAGTAAATATGTAAGTATTGTAATAAGTAATTAAAGATATAAGTATTAGTCAAAATGTGAAAAATTCTCTAGAGGGGCGGCACATTAGGTATTCGCACGCGGGCAGCCTACACCCTAGGATTGGCCCTGGACATCACTATTTTGCTCGAAAGAATAACTATCCAAAATGCTAAAAATTATAAAGTACAGACACAGAAATACAAATATATAAAATAATAACATTTTTCATGAAAATAGCTCACACATACGTTTACCCCGAGCTGTTAATATTTTTCTTTTTAATGTGAGTTTTTCTTTCTTTTTTTTTTTTAAAAAAAAAAAGAGGTATATTTCCGAATATATCAAAATAAAAATTTAAGAGAGACGGTAGAAAATTATTTATAATTTTAAAAGAAATAAGCTTTATGTTTCAGTGAAAGTACAAAAATCTTTTTAGAGATAAATAAGTATTGTTGCATAATTGTGATTTATACCTCCCGCAAGAGTTTCGATTTTCCGAAGCTCACAGTGTTGGGCATAGAAGTTTCTTTTTCGGAGCTCTTCCACAGTAATATTTTTTATCTATTCTTTTATCACTATACCATTAATTTAAAGCACTTATTTTATTCTCAAGGCAAATTTTTTATCTAAAGCACTTTTTAATTTTTTAAAGGCAATAATATTTTTAAAACTTCAATATTTTAGCGCAGTACTGGGCTAAGGTAAAGCTAACGAAATGTCAACTCATAAAACCCAAGATATGAGGGGAAGTTTCCACATGGAAACAGCTACTCCGAAAACCCATTCTACGTATAGTTGCGATTTATTATAATAAAATTACTCAAGAGAAACAATTTTGCTAATTATAGATGAATAGCACATAAACATTTCGATATTCTGTTATATTTTCAAATGCTCATACGTGTGGAGGTTTTTATTTATTTTTTCATTCATAGTTTATATGATATTTTCTATGACAGTGCTTCTCAAAGTTGCAATATTCGTGACCCAATATTAAATCATACTTTTCATCGCGCCCCCCTCATACAATAACAATGTATTGAATTCAATAATACTATACTTTTACGCTAAAACTATGATTCGACTTTAACCTCCTAAGCGCCCCCGGCGTAAATAAACGTCTCTCTAAGCCAAAGCCTTTATTTCCTCGGACGTATATATACATCTTTTTGAAGTACGATCTTTTCTGTGTGCAATGCTATTCATTTAATTATTCCGAAGATTTTGGAATGGAATAAAAGGACCTTGACAATGTTTGCGAAGGATTTACTTATTTCAGATTATTTGCTTCTTTATCCCCACCAACAATACATCACATAAGCACGCCTACGTGGAAAACGGTTGACATTGGGAAGCGAATCGCGTAACTTTTAATGAGCAGTTAAGGGATTAATTATAAACCGTAGAAAATTTTTTTTTCAAGATAAGTGTTAATTTTTGTTTTTAATTATATATATGATAAGCCCATGGGGTCTGGTGACTAATAAACTTGTCCACAACTTAGTATTGTTAAATTAATTATAAAATATATTGTGTAGCACTGATACATTTATAAGTGTAATACATCAGTGTAAATATGTGTTTTACTTTTTATTATGTCAGAATGTATTTTGTTAGCTTACTTTCAGTAAAAATTCATAATTTTTTTAAATAGTCTTTTGTTTTCGACTTTTCAATATGCTCGCGCCCCCCTCGTAGAGTTGTCACGCCCTCCAAGGGGGGCGCGCCCCATAGTTTGAGAAACGCTGTTCTAAGATAATAAGAGTTTTTTCCAAAACCCAGTATGATTTTCTTTTAAGTTCATTCAATCTTCCATAATTCATCCATTGTTTAAGGAATTTTAAAAAAAAATATGGAAAAGGCAATGGTTTTCGAAATGGTAGTAAATTTCTATGATTTATCTTAGTAATAAACAAAGGATGAGAAAAAAATAATCTTTTATTTACGCTTCCGTTTCTTTGAACCTCAGTATTTTTTATCCACACTCAGAAATATTTTTCTTGTCTGAGTCTCTTGGGAAAATAAATTGATTTTTTTTACTACATTTTTTCATTCATGTGGATTTCCTCCCACCCAATTGATATGCTACCTCCTTGTTTTTCCTTAAATTGTTAATGAGAGTTTTCATAAACGATTACGGCTCAGCAGAAATATAAACCATTTATATATATCAACACTGGGAATCATTTAAAGAAATCAAGAATACACTGCAGTTAGTTTATGAAATATAAAACGCTTGGGCTGCATTTTATGTCATAAATTAGACATGCTTCTTTTACGTTCCGGAAGAATAGTTCTTAAAAATAAAAGCCGTTTTCTCTGGACTCACTCGTTCCTTCTTCTCTGCCTGACTCGCACGAGACATCAGCACGCCTCTTCCCTTTATTCAATTTTCATGCTTTAACCCAAGTAATTTTTATAATGTAATTGTAAATTAGAAAAATATGTTTAACCTTTTTTATCACGAATTATTATTATTTTTATGGCTTGGATTAAACCTTGATCACGCCATATTTACCACGATAACATCAGATGTTACACATCATATTCGACTACTCTGTAAGGCTCGTTTCTTTTCTTATTTCTGAATTATTCAACGCGAGATGTGCTTGTATATATAATACACAAATTATTTCTATTTCTTTGCAAACATATTTTTTTTAATTTTACTCAGTCAAATATAAAATGCGTTTGCTTATACACATACTCACAAAAACTATTTAATTCATTTTATGTATATATAACAAAAATAATCTAATATTACAATTCTTCAATTTTGAAGAAATTTAAAAGTAAACACCGTTTTGTGCTTCGAAATCTCATTTTGACCACTCTTGTTCATTTCTTACGTTACAGCATCACGAACCACCCACCCTTTTGTATGTCAATTAATCAAATCCTTCGCAATTACAGTACACAGTATAAATCAAAGGTCGCCAAAGTGGTGGTCCGCGAGAAAATTTAGCTGGTCCCCAGAAAAATGTGGAATATACTCACTCACTCATCACATTAAGTTATGTTTTAAGATGCATTGATTGTGTGTTCTTAGATCACACAATTTTTTTTATAAATATATTTAATCCTATTAGTGATCCGCGGGATTTAAATTATGAATTGACTGGTCCGTGAGGTCAAAAAGTTTTGACAACAGCTGGTATATATTACGTACGAACTGTTTTCAAATTATTAATTGTCATCTCTTTCATCGCGTTTATCGCTTTACTATCTTCGTAGCGTTGATACGTTAGCTGTAACTTAAAATTTTTCTTTAATGTTAATGTCTCATGTACAGCATAGTGACATATATAGTAGCACAATTTATGTTTCACTATTTATTAAAATGTCTATTTTTATGTTATTAACCACTTCATAAAAATTCAAAAAAATTATGTTTTCGTTTACATTTAAAATACTTTACGCGTTGTGCATTATTTCTAGTCAAGATATATCATTAAAAATATCCAGCCAAAAAGAATAAGTCAGAAAAAAAGAAATGAGAGGTTTTCCTAATAAGCAGGTTAAGGCGCGTTCCTAATAAGTGTCTCTTTTTCTCGTAAAATAGGTCCCCCACCCCACCCTATGTGAATCATGAGATGGGTGTGTTAAGGCTCTCGTTGATACGCCACCACGAAATCTCGAACGTAATGTTAATCCTATGGAGTTTCTTTCTCCTATATTTACATCTAAAGTATTGCTTGTAATTGCATGGAATAAAATGCATCTAAAAAAGCTAAAAAAATTAAACTCTTCCATTATTTCGATTTTTTTAAAAAAATTTCGAAGTATTTTTAAATATTATTTAAAGATCTGAAAATTCATATCTAGTGCATTAAAACGATCATAAAAACATTTTAAATTATCGGATAAAAAAAGTAAAAACAGGAAAAATTTCCTTTTTTTATGCTCTTTCAAACGCGCATACTTTAAAATTTTTAAATTAATTTTTTTTGCGAGTAATTATTAAGTCAGCATTGCACATTTGGTAAGAGGGGAAAGTAAACTTGTAACTCCGCCTTCTTGCGGAAGGATACATGAAATTTCCCCGTATGTTTCATTGACGAATGGTAATTTATGACTTCCGTGGGGACTGTGTAACAGGTTTTTTTTCTTTTCCAAATGGGGCTAGTTTTCAAAGAATTCATAGCGTATTCAAGAAACTATTTACATTTGCGCTATTCTTTGAAAGTGCAGTGCATTCTTCGAGTTTGCACTTGAAAATTACTGCTAATTCGTCTTTTAAAATAAGTTATTCTGTTTTTTTATTCTATTTTTCTTAATTTTTTTTTTATATACTAGACAAATTATATTTTGTTAATCACTAAAATGAACAATTAATATTTATTAAATACCTCTTGAATCGTCAGGATAAAGTGAATCAATTTTCACATTCTTTTCTTTCAAACCTCCAAAATTGAGAATCGTGCCATGTAGGAGAGGCGTTGAAAAGCTTAGAAAACTCTTTCGGTTTGAAAATTCGTCTCTGCGGACTTTTCATACATCCAAAATTTCAATATTTAGCTCTGCCACTCCCGATGGTATTGTGGAGGTTAAATGTCCCGCTTCTTGCCAAGACATAACTCCTAACGAAGCAATAAGCTTAAAAAAAATTATTTTCTGGAAAATTGATAGATTCGGCCAGATAGAAATAAATAAAAATCACGATTACTTTTACCAAGTACAGGGGCAATTACAAGTAACAGGAAAGGAATATTGCTTTTTTGTAATATGGACAAAAAAAGGGTGTAAAATAGAAAAAATATTCAAGGACGATGTGTGTGTGTGGTTTTTGGCGAGATAAAATGTTTAAAAAGTTGGAACCTTTTTATTTTAATTGCTTATAGTCAGAACTTACAGATCCAAGATATCCTAGATCGATGCCGATACGTAACCCGGCTTCGATTCTGGAAGCACAGGAAAAAACAAAAATCCTTGTAAATACGTCTTTTTGCTGGATTATATAAATTAACGCAATGAACTACTGCTAGTTAGGTAATGTAAATATATATGTAAATACCTTGCATCATGAAAATACGTAATTAAATCATAAAAAAGAATTTTTGTTTTTGTTTTATCTGTTTTTTGTTCTGTTTTAGTTATATCTTCATATAAAGTTTCATATATTCAATAAATGCTAAATTAAAAAAAAAAAAAATCTACATTTGAAAAATTGATTCTTTGAAAGTATATAATGTGCTGGTACCCTTAAAATTTTGAAAATTTAGTCAAGCTATTAAAAGCTGCCATATATATTTTTTAATATTGTAATATAAGTGTATACCTAATCAACCAATAAAATAGTTTTTTTACGTAAACACATTTGTTACATACTGTGGAGTGACACGTGGAACAGGGTCCTCGCCCCTCACTCATATTTAATGCACAGACAAATCGTTACACAATTTTAATGTTTGACATCTTAGGAAGTTGGAAGAATCCGTGAAATTCCAATTTTCCTCCTCTCTTTGTAGCTCGTTAATTTTAGTTAAAATTATTTGTTAACTGCGAAATGCTTAAATATTTTTGGTATTGATTATTCTAAATATATGAATACATTCTCTTGTACCATAGCTTATGTAATCCACGACACTTTTCTCTTTGACGCATTCTATTTCAAAAATAATACTAATAATCGTGATGTTTTTATTTGCTTTTGTACTTATAAAGCAAATTTGAGTTTCTCTTTTGAGGAAGGAAAGAAGCAAAAGACAAAAAGAAAATTTTAATGACATAAACATAGAAATCATCAGAAAGTTCTGAGAGTAAGAAAAATTTCTCAGAGAAAAGGAAAACGTAATGCATTCGTTTTGTATGCACATACATTTTATTCTTCATCTCGGATAAATGACGAGGACATCACCTGAGTTTCCCCTTTTTTCGCCACCCTGCCACAAGACTGACCCTCTACAAATTTAACATCTATCAAATCCTCTACATCATGGGTCTTTTTGTTTGTATCTTTATCTTGCTATTTGTTTGTTTGTATTATTGAGAAACTCTAGATCAGGGGTTTCCAAACTTTTATCAGTAGCTATCCCTTTCGAAAAAAGGGTTTTTCTTTTCAGTCCCCTTCAGTAGCGTACACAGAAATTTTCACTATTCTTGTATTTTGCTCCTTTTGATTTTATCGATTTTCGGGAACAAAACACAGTAAAAAAACTAATTATTGAATAAATAATTAGCATTAATTAATAAAATTAATCATTAATAACAAATACTTAATTAAATTTTACATTTTTCTGTAATATATAGCATACAATATAACAAATATAATAAAAAAAATACCCCCAAAAAAGTTTTTTAAGAATAATTTAACTAAAAATATTGTCAGAAAATTAGGGAAAAAACGTTTTATAAGATTTCTTTTATTTTTTTAATTTCACAAGTATAAACAAGTTTTCAGAAACATAGATTGTAATTGCATATTAGTTCAATTTCAATTAATATAGTAATGGCCTTTATGTATTGATACAATGTTATTTTTTAATATTTGACCTGAAATTTTGCTTATCATTTTCATAATCACCTAACTAACGCAGCAAATATAAACATTTATTTTATTAAACAATTTTTCGATTTTACTGAATTATATGTAAATGTATTATAATTTTTAATAAAAAAAATCTAGGCTTTGATGCTTTTTTGTAAAATTTTTGCCGCCTATGCGGTATAGCGGTTAGTGACGCCGACTGCTGTACCGTAGGGCCTGGGTTCAATTACCGGCCAAGACCTGGATAATTGTAATTGTATAGTGCCTTTGCAGCATGGTAGGACTCTAAATAGCCATTTAGCCTCAAATAATCTCGAGAGGTTGGGGGACCCAGTTTATTATCATTATTTTATCAAAATTGGGGTTTTGAACTTTTAATAATAAAAGATAAATGAGAAATTTTGCCAATGAAGAAGAGGAAACAACTTATTGGGGCACTTCAACAGATTTGACGTTAAAATCTAAAATTAAGTAAAAATGGATCCTTAGTTTCAGGTTATAAACACATGCAGAATGCACAAGACTTTTCACACAGCTCTAAAAATTTTAATACCAATCAGAACAATGTGTTTCTCAACGTATGGGGGAAAAAAACGAAGGTGTGAAAACAAATTAGACACAAAATATAAAATGCGACTGCAAATAATTTGCATAGACTCAATTGCAAATAATTTGCAATTGAGTGAAAAAAAAATGCAAATATATCCCAATTACTAAGTATAATACATGGATAGGTGACATCTGGATCATAGTTTATTATTGATGCGTGAATTATATTAAAATAATATGAATTTTTTTTTATAACAAATACAATACTTTTTACAATCTATAAAGTACCTATAACAAGTTGATTAAATTTAAATATTGTTTCAGGATATATTTTTCTAATAACGGAATGGGGTTCCCCCAAATGTCTTATAGTTCGTAGGGTTCCTCAATTCAAACTGTGTTCCACGAGTCACAATAAAAAATTGAAAAGAAATAAATATGTATATGCACAATGGATTCACGTTCTTTATGAAATTTAAGTATTTAAAGCCAATCTTATTCATTAAAACTGAAAATTTTTATTATAATATAACAGAAGAATATTAAAACACACATTTTATCTTTGTATATATATATATACTTTCTATTAGATTGTGAATATTCTATTGTTTTTACTACCTTGGGTTCCACGAAATAATTTTATACTCGTCAGCACAATGTCTAGCAAAACTAAATAGTTTTCTAATGCAAAATGCACCCTTTTCCATTTGTGGGGGAAAAAAACACGTAAAATCGAGAGGAAAGAACTTATCGGCGTATCAACACATTCGATGTTGAAATCTAAATTTAAACAAGAACAGTTCCTAAATTTTATATTACAAACTCTCTCACGTAAAATACACAGTACATATCACACAGCTATAAACATTTTAATGTCATTCAGAAAATTATGTTTAAGTGAAATATATTTTTCAATGTGAGTGGATACAAAAACAAATTAAACTCAGGGTACGTTAATGTGATTGCATTTAATCTCAATAGACCTAGACTTCGACAGTTTGTGTGAAAAAAATATCATTGATTCATTGCATTATTATTATTAAATTATCTATGCATGTATAGATGAAAAATAATAAAATCAATAATAATTCATTCCATTTTTTTAAAAAAATTTTAACTCCAATAAATGTTTGTAATGGGGGTTTAAATCTAATATAAATATATATAATCTTTACATGCAGCCCGCAGGATTTAATGTTTTTCTGCAAGGTCATTTGGTTTGGCCATCCCTGTTCTAAGTCAAGATCGGACAGCGAGAATGACACTTGAGAGTACAGCTTTGTATTCATGACCTTTTTTGAACTTGGGAGTCTTTAGTCCTTCACAAACTTGAGCGACGGGGGAAGAGAGCAATAAAAGAGGGGTCAGTTGGTTTCATATAAACGTTGTCACAGACTGTAAAAGTCAAACTGGAACCCCACCAATCG
>BMAV01005952.1:43787-62302 GCA_019973955.1 Trichonephila inaurata madagascariensis
TGATTATGTGTTAAATAACATACGGGATGAATTAACATCCAAACCGTACAACAGGCACAAAAAGCCTATATGCCCAGAAGAAAAGTTATGCATTCTTCTGAGGCAAGTTCAATTAATCAAGATGTAATATTTTCTGTGTTGTATTGATATATATATTTATGTCATTTTATAAATCACAGTTTTATAGTTTGTGGCAAGTTTTCAATAAAGAAATGTTTTTAATCAGCACATATTTAAGTACAAAATAAGAAAAGACAAGTGAAAATTAAAGAATTTTTATATAATCTATTATTAAGTCTAGTTATAATATTAAGTTACATATATTTAAAGAAATAGAGAAAATAAAAAAACTCTTTTGTACTTAATATGTGCTTACATTTAAAACTCAATTTAAATTATTTTATTAATTTTGGAAAAATAAATGACAAAAAATGATATTTTTATTTAGTATAATGTCACATAACTTTATGATTTTATTTATTTATTTCAGACACTTGGCCACGGGCGAGTCCTGCAATCCTTCCTGTAATCTGGATGTCTTATATTGTATAAGACATCGTGATTCCTCACGAAATCTATTAAGATTTCATCCTCTTCAGGAGTCCAGAAAATGTTGGCATTCATTTTTTTTGCCATCGCTGTCGTGAAAAACGTGCAACGAATTGTTGCTGCGGTTATGACGATCTGCTACTTTACATTCCGCTCCCATCCACCGCTCTCTAGGAAACCACGCCTATCTATTTACACAAGCAACGTTTTAGCGACGTCATCCACCTTAATGTTACGAACGCTTAAGAGCAGGGCCGCTATCCTAGGAAACCATAGCTTTACAAAAGAAAGTATTTTGGAATTTAGGGAGTGGAGACTTAAATCCCCTTCTAGGAGGAGCCATTTAGCATAATGTACATAGAAAATCAATTTCGTCTCTCATAACAATTCTCCAAATAAAATATCAGGAAAATTATTTAGAATATAGGCATAATAGAAAAATCAAAAGAGTATGGAAAAAAAAGGAAAATAGTGAAAGAAAAAAAGGAACGACACAAATTAAATTTACATTCAACTGCAAAGTCAAAACGTTTATTTTAATTCATACTTTTGTTTTTAATAGAAAAGGAGACTGGGAATTGTTGGAGTAATCCAATATCACACATTTTCAGTTTTCATGTCCCTAATTTTATGTTACTGAGTTACACAAGCAAAGATTTTGCCACTTTCTTCTAGTAAGCTTGTGACATCTCTCGCGTTCTTCTTCTAACATAACTCATACGTTCTTTGACGACCACGATTAATGGCAAAACTTTTCCAACCCAATTCTAAGAGGAAAAACGAAGCAACAATGCAAATAAGATATCCTTTAAAAGGATAGAAAATTTAGTGAGAGGGGATGGCAATCTTAGAGAAAGCTCAGTGTGGAGCAGTTCGGAACAAGTGTTTAGACGGCCTACTCACAAGAAAGACGGAAACGCCCAACCTCGATAATAATATTTATAAGGAGGAGCAATTGTACACGAGTACATCTATACACCTACAAGTATCAGAATCCATGAGTCTTCAACCAAGGTAGGAGGATTATATTCTAAACGATAGTATAATATAGAAAGCGAGATTAGGCAGATAATTATATTTTGGATAAGTGATCTAGTTGCGCGATCTGACTTTAATAATCGGCATACTTTGGTTTATTCTCACTTAATATAAGTTTGTTCATTATATATAAGTAATTTAAGTTAAATTCTTAATAAAAGTTGTATTAAGAATTATAGAATGTCTCATCCTTCCGATAATCCCACACCTCTAACTTAAGCGGACCCACCACGTCATAGCTATCGACAGATGGCTATGTCACATTGGCGCCCCAACATTCATAATTCTGGGTTAGGTAATGCAGGAGGATTTGGTATATTACATGAAATGTATTTTTCCGGGTCTGAGAATGTCGCGGAGTTCCTTGAGACAATAGATAATCAAATACAGTTACTTGAAATCCCAAGTAATCTGTCATGTGCTTATTTGAAAAGTCATCTCAGGGGAAGGGCTCAAGATTGATACTCAATATTTGGATCGGTGCTAGTGCAAGATACAGCCACGGATTTCGCGCAGCTCAAGGCTGAATTAGCGAAAGCTTTTCCCGCAATCAAAAATAAGAAAGAATTAGAGGCTAAGTTTTTCGCGTCACAGCAGGGAAGAAATCAGGAGCCAAAACACTTTGTTTACGATTTACTCAAAATTCATAAAAGTTTAGAACTAAGGATGTGGAAGGCGGAATTGGTTGATCACATTTTTGTTAGACTCGAACCACAATTCCAGGACTACGTGGAAGTTCGCAATCCGCAGAACACCGTACAACTTTTGGAAATATTGGCTAAATTTGAAGAGAGGTATTCTTACAAATTAAAAAGGGGTTCACAGAATAGTGATAATGAGGAAAGACGAGGTCAAAACGCGCATAGGATGCCTAATTTTGATGCTAATCGCAGAAACTGGAGAAATTCTGAGGTTGGGAGTAGACCAAATAATGGCAGAAATGATTTTAGAGGTACGTATGAGAATAGCCGTCAAAGTAATAGAGGGTTCGAGAGGAGGAATAGATTTCAGAATGATGATCAGAGATTCAACGAAAGGGGATATCAATTTCGAAATGATAATTTTAATAGAGGGGACCGTAGAAATAGGGGTTCGAGTGAAAATTTCAGTCGAGGCGATAGGATGCAAAGGGGACGATTGAATGTTGTGAAAGTTAATGAAGTTCATAATCAAAAGGAATCGGCAGAGGATATAACAATTAAGCTATCTCCGATATGTATATCACCCGTAGAGCCCCACGTTCCTATTTTATTAAATAACACATTTTTGAAAGCGCTATGGGACACCGGAGCAGATAAATCATTTATATCGGAAGAAGTATATAGAAAATATTTTTTTTATAAGCAAATTAAAAAATCGCGAGCCCAGGTAATCACAGCACAGGGAGCGAAATGCCAAAATATAGGAATTGTAGAATTGAATATTCGCATCAGGCAATTCGAAAGACCTTGGTCATTTTATGTGTTGACGGATTTGGAATACCCATGTATTCTAGGTGTTGATTTTATAAGTGGATCAAGGATCGTTTTAGATTTTGATCGAAAATCGTTGAAAATTCCCGATTCTCAGATAAATAGGGTGGTTGAATCAATTGAAGAGGAAAATGTTGAAATAGATTTGTCTAAGACAAAATTGGAGGAGGTACAAAAACAAGAACTACAAAATTTGCTTAGTAGTTTTAAGGGATTATTCTCAGACAAACCAGGTCTTACTCATGTTTTATACCATGAAATTGACACGGGAGATAATCCACCAGTAGTTTCAAGGCCATACAGATATGACCGGCAGAAACAAGCAATAATTGATTTTCACATACAAAAACGTTACGAGAGGAAACGATTGTTCCAATTCAATCCCCGTACGCGTCACCAGTTGTGTTATGCAAGAAAAATAATGGGTTACCACCGGATAATCCAGAAGCATATAGATTTGCGGTAGACTATAGAAAGCTAAATTCGATCACAAAGTATCCGCGATACCCTTGACCGTTAATAGATGATTTGATAACGAACATCCCCTATACAACAATAATGTCATCTCTTGATCTAAGAAGTGGGTACTTTCAAATGGCAGTAAACCCCAGTGATTATGTCAAGACCACATTCGTAGTAAAAAGTGGCACTTATGCTTTCAAGTGGATGCCATACGGTTTATCAGGGGCAGCTCCCAATTTTCAAAAGGCAATTGACTTAATCCTAAAACCGGTGATACGGAAGTTTGTGAATGAATATATGAATGACGTTATTATCACGTCTCCATCATTCACTCACCATGTTGAGCATTTAAGGAGAGTCTTTTCGTTGTTGCAAGATGCAGGATTGACATTAAATAAAGATAAATGTAAATTTGGGTGCGATGAATTGAAGTATTTAGGATTAATTATTAGTAAAAAAGGAATCAAAACGGATGAGACAAAGGTTCGAGCCATACTAGAGATGAAACCACCCCGTAACTCAAAGGAGGTGTCCAAGTTTTTGGGTATGTCCCAGTGGTACGCGAAATTTATTAAAAATTATGCTGATCTTTGTGAGCCCCTTTATAATCTTAAACGAAAATTAAAAAAATTCGTTTGGTCCACTGAGGCGCAAAAGGCATTCGAAGCGGTCAAGGCGGCCGTAACAAAGGCGCCAGTTTTAAAATTGCCGAACTTTCAAAAGCCCTTCGAGTTATTTACAGATGCCAGTTCAATCGGTTTGGGAGGAGTGCTTAATCAGGAACACACACCCGTTATATTTGCTTCACGTACTCTGAACAACGCAGAGAGGAATTATACGGTAACCGAAAGAGGGTTAATTTGAGAAAATTCCGAACCTCCAGTATTATACTTCTTTAGTTTAACTCTAGAAAGAAACGCTGAAATGGTTCCTGTTTTAAAAAAATTTATGCTGTCACCTTGTACGTGCAAATTATAACCTCATTAAATTTAGTAAATAAATCTGCTATAAATAAGTAAAATTTGGTTTCCACTTGATTAAATTTTCTTTTAAAATTAAAGTCACGATCTAGTTTAATTAAAGCCAATATCACATAGACCCCCACTTACACCTCATTGACCCCTGGGGGTCAATATAGACCACTTTGGGAATCACTGCTGTAAAGCAAAGGCAGGAGTGAGGCATTCACCACGGGGTCTCCATACACGAACACGATTGTCATCACTGCTGAGATTGAATCTGGATTCATCGCTAAAGACGACCTGGTTCCATTCCGCTGCAGTCAAGTTTCCTCGTGCGCAGCACCACTCGAAACGGAGGCGTCGATAGGTAGGCGTCTCAAGGGCAGCACACGTAATGGGCGCCGCGATCCCAAATGTCCTCCAGCAAGCCGCCTTCGTATGGTTCGAGAAGACACAGGGACCCCTAGTGAAGGTGCTACCCGTGCCTGGATGGCGACCGATGAAGCAGTTGGCTATACCCGTGCATTTCTTACAATGTGGCGGTCTTCTCGACGACTGGTCTGTCGAGGGCGTCCTGAGCTTGGTCTTCGTGTAAATGACATCTCTCGTATCCACTGGTCCCAACACCTCCTCACAACACAATCAAAGCGGCCTAATTGACAAGCTACTCTCGCTTAGCTGACCACCCAGCTTCCCCATCATGCTGATAATTCTCCCCCTCTCAAACTGCGACAGGTGCTCATATTGTCTTCGAAAACGGCGTAATGGCATGTCTACCTCAGCTCTTTCTTTGTAAATGGTTCAGCACACTCAAACAACTACGCTGAGGGTCAATGGGTGTTGGGTTTTATGAAACCCTCCGTCCCATATCGAAAGTAAAAGTTTCCTCAAGGTGGTTGATGTGGATTCAAGAAGTCCCTTGGAGTAATTAAAAGTTCACTGAGTTTATGAGCACTGTCTGTTGACATAACTGTCTTTTCAATCACTGGAGTTGCCGGTGCTGTCATACTGATTGATTGCGGATCCAATCCTGTCGCTAGCGAACGGTAGATGCCGCGTGCCTTGGCTGTCATCTTTCCAGGGGATGATGGATGTTCTGTTAGCAGAGAGGAAGCACTGCCATTGGATGTTGGAGCGGAGTGAGAAGCCTCTCTGTTGGATGGGCAGGGGTTTTGTAAATTGAAACATTGAACTGGGCGCGGGCCATTGTGTATTGGATTAAGTAAATTATGAAATATTAGAAATTACTTCATTCGCCGAATGGTGAATGATAGGGCAATTTAATTATTCTTCATCTTCGTCGATATAGTCATTGAATAGTGCGAGAATTGCCTTTTTTATTTTTGATTTCTATGTTGGTCGATTTGCTTTTACTGGAAGTTGTGGGTGGGGGAGTGGAATCTGCTATGTTAATGTAGATGATCTGTTGTACAAGTTGCGATAGGGCCTGTATTGTTTCTTGTAGTGTCTGAGAGATTAAATTTAGGCATTCATTTTTATTGGTGTTATTGGGGGTGTGTGTGGGAATCGAAGTGATGGTTTCATGTGTGACTGGTTGTGCAGTAGAAATTATAGGTGTTTGTGGCGCCATCTGTTGGGCGATGCTTGAGTTTAAAGTTGTCTGTGTTATTTGTGCGTACGACATGTTTGGCCTAACTAAGCTGTTGACTATGTTTGTGTAATTAGTTTTAATTGTAGCGCCTTTGCGTGGTTTGGGGTAAAGGGGACATTTGGTGTAATTGGCCATATGGCCGTATGCTTGGCAGTTTATACAAAAGAGTGTGTCGACCCTCTTGATCTGGCATTCCCTGGTTTGATGATCTTTTTCGCATTTTAGACATCTGGGAGCCAGATGGCAGTGTTCTGCTGTGTGGTTGAATTGATTGCATTGGGTCGCCCCTTTGCCTTCAAAGCCATCAACAGATATTGAGAGGTAACTAAGTTTTTTAGTTCAAAAATTTTAGCGTTATTTAGGTTCCTTGGTAATATAATCGTAAAAACTGGGAGAGGTTGTTTATTGATGTTTCCTATTATTTGTGTGACTTTATTTACAGAGAATCCCAGATCAGTCAGGTCTGTGTGGATGTCTGTTGTCTTAGTGTCGCGTGGCTCGCCGCTTCCTTTGTCCTCCAAAATGCCGCTGTCTATTCAATGTGAAAATGTAACGTAATTGCGCTTTAATCTACTGATGTGTGCTCATAATAAAGAAGGTAAAGCTACTCTGAAGACGTCGTTAATGAATCAAAAATGATAATCATACACCGGCCACCACTACTTCACAATATACTACATATATATATATTTACATGTACTAAAAAAACATTCAAAAAGAAAAGAAAAAACTATCCGATAAAAACATTTTGATATTTTACTTTGATTTCATAGTTTTTCATTCTACCGTGTTTAGTAAATTATTTAAACACGTATCGTACGAAAAAAAGTATATTATACAAAACTAACATATTCATTAAGCAAATATTTGTGACATAACGTTTGCATTAGAAGTAGCTGTAAAAGAGAAAATCTCGTGTATATAGATATATAATATTTTATTTATATTATACAGCTGGTATCCCCGTTCTTCGCACGGGTGAATTGGAAAATTAAACAATACAGATTGAAGGATAAAGATTTTAATGAGTTCATTTTACGTGAATTGAAAATTTAAAAAAATACCCACATTTGTTAAATTTTAAGTCTGTAGATTTAATAGCTGATAAATTTGTTTTTTATTTATATATAACTCCCCGTAACTCTCTTGTGGGTCAATTCTTGAAAACACCTCCCTAAGCTAATCTCCGCTCAGCAAAAGTAACACATTGTTACAAATTTTGCGTAATGAATGCTTAAAATAGTGTAAATAATTTATATCTGGAAGTGTAATGCATTAATATTACTTTTTGTTGTATTTATTTTATGTTAAAAGCTTGCCACCAACTCTCCCTTCGAAATCTAGTTCTATTAAAAAAAATAGTGATTACACTGATCAACGGAAAAAATTAAAACCGAGTGCGCACTGAGGCATGACGTAGACAAAACAAAAAGGGTTTCTTCACACATAAAAGATAAATATATGCTGTCGCGGGTTTTTTTTGCAGCGCACCCCAGAATTGCTTGCAGATGGCAGAAATTTTTCCTACTTACTTGACAACTATCGTTATATTTTGGAGACTTCACACAATATCTTTATAATTTATAGCCTATGTGTTATTCTGATGTATAAGCTATATTATTGTTAAGTTTCATTAAAATACATTCAGTTGTGTTTCCGTGCAATACTACCAAACATGCTTTCGCATTTATTATATATACATCTTGATTTTTCTGTACAGCGAACTTTCTCCTGGAACCAAGAACATTTCCTGATTTTCTTCGTAAAATAATCTCCTAATAGCGAAGTGCATTTTCCATGTAACAAACTTTTTTTCTCCCTATTTTTAAGGTATTTCTGGACATCTCAAGTTATTCTCTTTTAACACATTTTATGGTTGTCATAAATCTTGAAATGATTTTATTAGGTGCATAATTTTCCGAGAGCAATAGAATTCTGAGTATTTCATTCAAGATGTGTAACCTTTAATCTCCATTGTCCAGTAAACTAGAAACATCTTCGATATTTTCTTTCGCCCTCAGTGGAGTTGTCCCGCGTCCCTGAACTACACTGCTGGCCACCGTAAATGCAACACCCTGAAGGAAGCATGCAAATAACATGAAATTTACAACATGCAGTAGCGGAGGTGAGATATGCAAATGATTAGAATTTCTGCGCAGACACACATCACACGCACCTGTGGCGCCACCTCAAACTATTTAAGGCTTGGAGATTTCGACGATTTCAAGTTCGGAAATTGTGTTTTTCTTCTGGTTTTTTCTAAAAACGATTAGTTATGTCTCGTAAAAAAAAAAAGAGATCTGCTTTTGATCAAGTATCCGAGTTCGACAGAGGAAGAATAGTGGCCTACCAAAAAAAAAAGATTGTGGATTATCTTTCAGGGAAATCGGTAGTCGTGTTGGACGAAACCAAACAACTGTAATGCGGATATGTGACCGTTGGATGCAGAAGGGTACGACGGACCGACATGGTCGGTCGCATCTACCTCATTGCACCACTTCACGTGAGGACATGAAAATTGTGCGCCGGATCGCTCAGTCACATCACGAACCATAGTACAACATATTGAGTCTGTAACGCATCATTCAGTGTCTGCGCGTATCATTCGACGCCGTTTACAGCAGAGTGGTCTGTCCGCAAGACGTCCATTACTTGGTCTACCCTTGACGCAGAACCACAGACGTCTCCGCCGCCAATGGTGCGAGGAAAGAAGGATGTGGGCGGCAGAATGGAATGAAGTTGTCTTTACTGACGAGTCACGCATCTGTCTGCAACACCACGATGGTCGGATTCGAGTCTGGAGACACCGTGGAGAGAGCATGCTGAACAGCTGCGTTATGCACCTCCACACTTGTCCTGCACCGGGTATTATGGTATGGGGCGGTATTGGATATCTCGCACTCCTCTAGTACGCATTGCCGGTACTTTAAACAGCCAGCACTACATCTCCGAGGTGTTGGAGCCAGTTATCCTTCCTTACCTTCAGGGCTTGGCCACAGCCATATTTCAACAGGATAATGCGTGACCACACGTGGCACGCATTGTCCAAAAGTTCTTCGTCAATCACCAGATTGAATTGCTTCCCTGGCGGGCTCTCTCCGGATCTTTCGCCGACAGAAAGAATGTGGTCCATGGTTGCTCAATGATTGACCCAGATTACACCCCCAGCTGCCACACCAGATCAACTTTGGCAACGTGTGGAAGCTGCTTGGTCTGCTACACCCCCCAAGAACACATCCAAAGTCTCTTTGAATCAATGCCGAGGCGTGTGGCAGAGGTGATCTCCAACAATGGCGGCTACTCTGGCTACTGATTCTGGCAGGAATTACACTTCACAGGAGTCTATAAATTTAATCATTTGATACTTGGTCAACATGTTATCTACAAAATAAATTTTGTTGTGCTATCTCGTCTTGGTGTTGCATCTACGGTGGCCATCAGTGGAGTTTCCATTCATTTCTAGTGTCGACCAGTCTTTTCTCTTAGCTCAAAAATGTCAAAACGCAAGTGCTTGAGCATCAAAAAAAATTTAATCCTTTAGGAAGTGGATAAAGGCGTCAAGAAAAAGGATATAGCTTTAAAATTTGTTATTTCTCCAAATATCTTATCAACTATTATAAAAAATCGAGATGTTACAACATTATGATTAATCGAATTCCTGTTCAAAACGTCTATGAAGACGTCGAAGAGGCAGTTTTGAAGTGGATACACACAATGCGAAATAAAAATTTTACGATCTCTAGACCTTTCGTAATAGAGAAAGCTGTTCAATTTGCGAAGACATTGGGGTATGACCAATTTCTAGGTAGCAATGGATGGCTAGAAAAATTTTAAGAAAAGACAGGGAAAAATACGTTTAAGGCAGGGGGCGTATCAATGATACGGGGCCCCAACATCTGTAATTACAGTGGCACACACAAGGAGGGGGGGGCCGGGCCCCCCCCCCCACAAAGCCCTTGATTTTTTTCCGATTGGTTATAATTCTAAGTATATAATATGTAAAATTTAATTTAATATTTGTTATTAATCTTATTAATTAATGCTAATTATTTATTCAATAATTAGTTTTTTACTGTATTTTGTTCCTGAAAATCGACAAAATCAAAAATAGCACGTTACAAGAATGGTGAACTTTCATCCCCGGACCCCCCCTCCCTCCAGAAAAATTCCTGTGTGCGCTACTGCTAACAGAGCTTTCATTTCTAAAAAAAGACATCGAAGTTTTGATACGGGGCCCCCTCAAAACTAGCTACGCCAGTGGTTTAAAGGGATTTGTGGTGTATTGCAAAGATGTGAAGCATTACGAAACAAAGCATTTTTTCAAAAAAACACCTCAAACAAATTTAACAGATTTTATGAGTAATTAAATTCAAGGACGCATGTGGCAATGCATGTTTAGACTTTCTAGTTATTAAATAATTTATGTTTAAGATTCATTAAATTTAATATAAAGTTATTTTCTTAATGTTGAAAATACAGTATATTCCTTGATATTCTTTACTTGTTTTCCTTGCCGTTTCCCCCCCCCGCCTTTTTGATTGGTAAGATATATAAAATAAATAGATATTAATTTACAAAAAGTTGTGTGAATAATTACTTTTTTTAATACATAGTGTTTATGAATCTAAAATTTGTTTTAAGTGGTTTATAAAGTACATTCGAAGATGAATCTCTAGTATAACGAATTTTCCAAATAATAAATTTTTTTTCGGGACTTGGCGACTTCGTTAAACAGAGGTCCGACTATATAAAGATGAAGAATCTAGAATAATTGTTTTATAAATTCTCATGCAATTTATGTGTCTTGCCTATTACACTATTAATTATTGATGTTTTATCCAACAGGATATATTGTAAAAAATATTTTAGGGCTATTGCAACATTTATATTGTTTATTTTCTGCATCTAAAAAAAGATGGAAATTATACAAAAACATTTAAACATTACTCTTAAACCATTACGTGACACTCGCAGGGAAGCCAAAACAGATTCGGTTAAAGCAGTGTTTACACAATTTAAAATTTGTAATACTCTAGAAAAATTTATTGATGTAAGGAACGATAATACAGCGATATCTGAAGCTAAAAGTCTATTGGATTCAATACAAGAAATGCCATTACTTTATGCTTAATACTATGGATTGCAATACTGTCCAAAATCAACATTATCAAAAAACTATTTCAAGCATAAACAATTGGGTTTTAGTGAATAAAATTAAAGCTGAAAAAATATTATAAAATTTAACACATTTTCAGATGAAGCAAAAATGCGGGCACGAAATTAGAATATTTTCCTGAAAAATAAAGATTTTCCCGAAATAGCAGAAAATCAAGCAATAGAAAAACCGGTAGAGGAATTTAGATGTTACTTTTTTCACATTGTAATTGATACCGTTACTGTACAAATAGAAGACAGATTTAAAAGTATACTCAATATTAATTCTGATTTCAAATTAATCACCGAAATAAAACCCTAAGAAAAACATAAATTAAAAAAAATTTAAAGGCCATTGCAAAGTTTTGCAACAAAGATGTAAATATAGCGCACAAGATTGCAATACATAAATAATAATTATAATGTTATATATATATTTCTAAATATATTAACTGTATCAAAATTTTTCTTTACATTGCCAGTTACTACAGCAAGTGCTGAGCGCTCTTTCAGCAAATTAAAATTAATAATCTTCAGTCATGCATGTGTGCAGAACGCTTAAATGCCTTTATTATATTAAGCATAAGAAAAATTGCAAAAAATTGTTATTTTTCTGAAATAATCAACGTATTAGCAAAGACAAGATCACAAACTAAATAAACATGCTTTAGTAATATATGTATTAGTAATTTTTTACATTACAAGATATTTAGGGCCTCAAATGGTTTTTTACACCCAGGCGGGCCCCTTTAAAGAAAAGGCTGCACGCGAGCTTATAAATACTGTTACTCGATTAGATCTGCCTACACAAATGCACTCGCTTATGTATTCGAGACACAAGATATGCATTTTTGTTTCAAAGTAATATTTTTTTATATTTCATACAAATCTTTTAATTTTGAGCACCAGTGTATATATGCATATATATTACTGATTTTTGTTCAGGGCCTGTTCTATGAATTTACAATACACAAAGTATTTTGAGAAATAATTTATATATCTATTGGTTCAATTTAACATTAACCCATTACTATAATGTATTTTTAAAATAAAACTTATAGAACAAAGCTAGTATTACAGGAAATCAACAGACATTTATTGAGTTTGTCTGTTTGAAGACGTTTGAAATTTTGAAAAAATACAAAAGCGTTTAAAAAAAAATCATAACATACAGAAATACAATATACTCATATAATGTTGTTCAATATCTTTATTATAGTAATTAAATAGAATTCACATAATGAAAATAGTAAGAAAAACTGCCATCTTTTAATATGATAAAATTTAAATGTAGTCTTTGCACACAAACTGCAAAAAAGAGCTTATTATACTCTTAACTAAAAAGAGTACTGACTTACCAGATGTTATTGATCTGGAGACAGCATTGCCTTCCTTTAGTTGCCAAAAAAGTAACATTAAACCAAAACAAAAATTTTACTTGCTTTTGAATAAAGTATTACATACTTAAATAGAAAAACCTGAATTTAAAAACGCCTTTTTAAATTTATTGCAATACAGCAGAAAACACACTGCCTCTATAAAAAATGTGATTTTTCAAAACAAACTGCAAATTATTCAGCTTGCAGTATTTTATGCATCTACCCAAAGGGAAAAATTAAAGAAATAACAATAGTTCTTAGTATTTGCGATATTCATAGAATTCCACTGGTTGTATTAATATTATGCCAATTATTTTTTGGCAACTTGTATTTTTCTATTTTACCATGTTAAAATAAATTAAATTTTAAAATTTTGTTGAATTAAAAAATTGCACACAGTAAAAAAAAAAAAAGGTTTTTGAACAAGGCAAACTTTCCTTTTAATTATTCAAAATTATAAATTTGGAAGTTAACTTTCACAGAATAAATGTAGTTCAAGATGTGTAAATTTTAATAAGAAAATTACCTATACAACACTCATTTTATGCAAAGATCCGAATCTCTCTATACATAAAATAAAACAACCCTCCAAATATTTATTCTATACCAGGGGTCGGCAACCTGCGGCTCTTTAGTTCCAGACGCAAATATTAATTATTCTATCCAGGAAAAAAAATTTAAAAATCGTTCGGAATCTTTAACTAGGATTAGGCACCATTTTTATCTCTCAGCCACTTGTATTCACTCTTCACCGCACCCCTCTCCCTTGACACGCGTCGTCACTGTGTCATCAGTCTGTCGGAAGTTTCTATGTAGGTTTTAATTCGCTTTCGACGCAAGACAATTTGGTTTCTTCACCACTGCTTTGGTGGTGACGTATAGTTTATAGTTTCAAGTAGAAGAGTTAGAAGCGAATATCATCTTCTCAAAGGTATGTATGTACATGTATAATAGTAATAATAATAAAAAAAACCGAAGTAAAAGTAGGTAACATAATAAGTATTATATTTTTAAAATACATATTACACATATTTTTTTTCTAAATAAGATACTAACTACTTTTTTGAAGTCAATAAGAATTGTCAAAAATGAAACAAAGTACTACTGTTGAATATTACAACGAAAGTGCTTTTATTAAAATATACAGTCACTCAAAAAAGTATTGAGACACAATACCAGTTCATACATTTTTATCGTAATATTTTACTTAAACATTCAAATGAAACCAAAAAAAGAAGTAAATGTTGTTTTAGTAAATAAAAATAATAATAGTTTGAACAAATCTCATACATTAATGCAATTATGTTTAAAATTAACAATAAAAGAAATCGAGTCAAAAAACGTGCTCAAAAAAAGTATTGGGACACTTTCCAATTGACTAAAAAAACAATTTAAATTTAGAAATTAATATCTTGTTGGACCAACCTTGCTTTTTATGATCTCTCGAAGTCTATTTGGCAGGGATTGGATCAATTTTTTTGCAAAACGATTTTTCGATATTGGTTCATTCTTCGACTAAATATTTTTTAAATCCTGCTTGTTAGAAATTTGGTACACATATAGTTTTTGTAGCAAATAATCCCACAAATGTTCAATGAGATTAAGGTCTGGACTTTGTGCAGGAGTTTTAAAAACACTAAGATAGTGGTAGAGGCCCCATAACTTGTTAAAATCTGCAGTATGTTTTGGATCATTATTTTGGTACAATTTAAAATGTCCTGAGATTCCCATCTTGCTCACACTTTGCCTTAAATTTCACTTGAGAATGTCGATAGACATTTATTCATTATACCATCAATAAAATGTAAGTTCCTGACACCAGAGCTTGCCATGCAGTTCCGTTTCGTTGCATATCACCCAGTGCAAATTTGGTTATCCCCTCCATATTTGATAGTAGGCCGTAAATTTTTGACCTGCATTTCTGTATTTGATTTCCGCCAAACTTTTTGCTTGCCACCCGATCCGAAAATGTAATATTTGCTTTCATCAACAAAAATTACATTTCCCCAATATTCTGTTGGCTGCCTTACATACATTTTAGCAAATGCCAATCTAGCTTATTTATTTGTTTTGTTGATGTAGGGCTTTCTTTGAGGTACTCTGCCATGATACTTATGTTTTCTTGAAACATTTCTGAGTTTCAGAATTTACTGATTCTCCGAACCTATTTTTACATCGCAAAGTCATTTTTACTGCATTAAATGCCTAGGATTTTTACTGCATTAATACATAACAGTTCATGGATTAATGCGTACTTGTCTCACAATCCACCTCTCTTCACGTTCATTAAATATCTTAAGGCGCCCTAATCTTTGCTTGTTTTCAATGCTATTTGTTTTCTTGAACCTGTAAATGATATTAAAAGCAGTAAACGTACTCAATTTCAAGAGTTTTCCTATACAGCCAACTGATTTCCCTTCTTTCCAATGGTTTATTACGAGATTTCACACACCAGCAGATATATTTGGTTTTTCACCATTCTTTCTATAAATAATCTTATCTGTTGAAACGTTTATGTTTAAATTCTAGTCTAAAAAAAGTGGTGTGAAATTAAATTATATTGATGTGTTGTATATTTGTTAAATTTCTCATTTCAAAAGTGTCCCAAGACTTTTTTGACTCCAGTGTACCTTAGAATTATATTTGAAAAGCTAGATCAAATTATAATTATATTATACTAATAAAATTTTCCTTATATACTGTACACACCAAATGTTCAAATATTTCTTAATTCATTTTGTTTTTGTTTTAATGTGATAAATATTTTTATAAATGACTTTATAGTTATACATGCCAAGTGTCAATACTTTTTTGAGTGACTGTATATGTAATAAATTACCTATTTTATTATCTATATTATATCTTTTATTATTTAAAATTAGCGTTAAAATAAAAATTATAAGGGTAAATAGCTATGAATTGTTATTTAATAAACCTATTTTCGAACTCTGGGGATCAAAGTAGGTAGGTATTTGCAGTTTTAGATTGTTTATATGTTTGGCAATTTTCATTGATTTCGGCATAGCTGGGCAAAACACATTTACTCATAAACTAAGTATCTAATATTTGCCAAAATTAAATTAAAAAAAAACTAAAATGTGCTGACTGTGCTGTGATAAACACGTTCTGACCAGTCCGTTCGTGCCAGTTGGCGATCACCGCACACTGGAGCCGACCACAGATGCGACGAAACTATGCACTTATAGTCAATCAGTACTATAGAGAGTGTGGCAAACAGTGTTTCGTGTCTAAATTATTTATTTTATACACGAAACACTTTTTTAATAATTAAATTATTAGAGAATTATTTATTTTATTTAGGTAAGTATTTTTAATTTGGAAATATCGTTGTAAAATGTTTTTTGATAAATTATATTTCATTATGCCCAGCTTCTCGTATGTATTTACGTTGGTATACGTTGTTGACATAGTAAATAATTGCAAAACTTATCTGCAGTTTTGGATACCTAAATAATAATTTTAAAAATTCTTTAATACAGTTGCACTGCAAGCATGGCATCTACAAATAAATAAATAAAATAAAAAATAAAAACTGAAGAAGAGCATTGAGAATTCAATTGGGATTGGACGGAGTCGTTTGCTTTCATATGAAACTCAGATGGCCTTCCGACTTGTCTCATTTGCCATGAGAAACTTGCACACAATAAGAAATCAAATTTAGAGAGACACTTCACTACAAAACATAGTAAATATCCAGCTGGCAAAAAACACACAAAAAAAAAAAAAAAAAAACTGTCGACGAGCTCAAAAACAGCAATCAAGTTCCATGTTAAATAACTGGACGCAATCTAAAAGTAATGTCAATCTGGCAAGCTTCGCTGTATCACTAGAAATTGCAAAAAAAGGCAAACCATTCACAAATGGTGAGTATGTAAAGATTGCTTCATATGTGCATCTGAAGAACTGTTTCGTGATTTCAAAAAACAAACCAAAAATCTTGAAAAAAACCAAATATTTGCCACTATCCGCTAAAACATTACAAGATAGAAAAGCTAAAATGTCTTCAAATGTAACATATGTGCAGGTGGAAGATATTCAACTTTCTTCTGCCTTATCACTTGCTATAGATGAATCTTGCAACATAAAAGACACGGCACAAGTTGCCCTTTTTGTCAGGTATATGGCTTCCCAATGTCTAAAAGCAGAACTTCTAGAATTGCTACCATTCTCGGGACAAACTAGAAGAATAGATATAACGAATACCATGCAAAAGTGCCTTGAAGACAATAAGTTCGATTTAAATAAAATCGTTTCAATAGCAACTGATGGAGCCAGAAGTATGACAGGAAAAAATAAAGGGGCAACAATGATGCTTCAGAGCAAAAAAAACCCCACGAAATTCTTACTTTTCACTGCATAATACACCAGGAAGCTCTTTGTGCCCAAACATTCCCGCCGAAATAGTTGAGGTCATGATTTTGGTAATCACACACAAGATTGTTAATAGCATCTAGTCAAAAGCACTCTACCATCGTCAGTTTAAAGAATTCTTAAATGAAATGGAGACTCAGTATTCCGACCTCCTTCTTCACAATAAAGTGCGATGGCTTTCCAAAGGTAAGGTGTTGAAATGTTTTGCTTTGTGCTTGAATGAAATAAATACATTCCTCAATGAAAAAGGCATTAATCACCTTGATTTACAGAACGACAAATGGCTGCAAAAGTTTTACTTTATGGTGGATATCACAGCGAAATTATATGAGCTGAATCTAAAACTGCAAGGAAAGGGAAACCCAGCCTATGTTTTGGTAGAAGAATTGATTTGTTTCGAAAAAAAAAAATTATTTTTGCAGAAGATATTCAGAGCAGTAAATTATTTTATTTTCAATTTCTAAAGCAATATCGCGATAAAACCAGCACAACTGTTGACACGAATTACTTCAGCACAGTTATAAAAAACATTAAAGATGAATTTGCTGACAGATTTCAGCAATTCAAAACCAACAAAACCACTCTAGCATTCATAGTAAATCCTCTCAACACAAATAGAAACGAAATCCACACTGAGGCATTTGGAATAGATACTGGATCTCTAGAAATGCAATCGATCGATTTAAAAAGTAAAGCTTTGTGGAATGGAAAATTTACAGTGTTGAAAAGTAAGTTGGAAGAGTTGGACGTCCAGAAATGTATGTACGTAACGCAACAAAAGTTGATAGCTTTAAAAGAAATGCCGCGAGTTGAGGCACTTATATTCGACGCATGGAATAGTCTTCCAGATTGCTACAGTGATGTGAAGTTCACATTTGGAGTGTCTTCGGATCGACATATTCGTGCGAGCAAGCGTTCTCTTGCATGAATATAATTAAAAGTAAATTAAGAAGCCAACTAACAAATGAAAATTTTGAGTTGTGTTTGAAACTTAAAACGACAAGTTAAGAGCCAAATTTATCCAAACTTTCTAAAAAACCATGCAAAGTCAACGCTCCCATTGAATTTGTTTGCTCAAATGTATGTTATTGCTTTTTTTATTAAGTACAAGTTACATTGTTTAGTAAAATTTAAATTTTCTACTTGAATAACCATGCAAAGCCATCGCTCCCATTTTTCTTATGAATAAATAGATTAGTTGTTTTTTTTTTAAATAAAAAACGTTATTTAAGCAAGTATTATTTATTGTTGGCAAGAAAAAATTTTGTGGCCCTTTAAAAACTTTGAAATTTTGTAAATTGTAATTTTGGGCTCTTCCGACTCAAAAGGTTGCCGACACTTGTTCTATACCTACCATTCAGCATTAAGTTAATTCCTGTTAGTGGACCAAAAATAAAACATGACATTACCTTTTCAGAAACTGCATGTGTATTATGTAGATAAATATGATCTCTTATGATATACATATCATTAAAACTAATTCAAGAAATTCATT
>BMAV01005952.1:82485-100946 GCA_019973955.1 Trichonephila inaurata madagascariensis
CTAGAATTACTTCTGTTTAATTTATTTACCTTCTAGCTATGCAGTAGCGGAAAATATGTTCTCTGGTATATAAATAAAGAGAAAAATAAAATTAAAAAAAATTATTTTCTTATGTTAAGCACTGCCACAAGGGGAATGTAGTTTAAGTATTTGAGCTTTTTTATGGGAAAAAGAGTCAAAGTAATTTTTGTAAAAGAAAAACATGCAGTACCTTTTGACATTTATTGGACGAGAGAACACCTACAAAGTAGTTACAAGGAAAAAAACATCATATACATTTAAACATTTTTTATCATAATTTTTTTTAAAATAAAATCTACTATCGAAATGACAGTGCGCAATCAAGCGGAAGACGGAAAAAGGCTTGGATCGGACTGATTCCACGGTGCGGGGAGAGAGGACTGGGGTTATGAAATGTTGTAATTTACACATTGTACTATTCACTACTTAATTTTTCCTTGCCAGTAATCATTCCCTTTGGTTATTTATATCATAGAAAAACATTTCTTTTCGAGTATAAAGTCATCTCACCAAAATTAAGTCTTTCCATTTTTCGAAAATTCAACTGTAAACATTGAAATAATTTTTCTAATTATATTTTCTCCTAATCTCGATACTATAGAACATCTTTTCCGCATAAATATGTTCCGATTAATAATAATTTCTTTTATATAATAATACAACAGTGATGCAGCCCAATATACACTGTCAGACTACAAGAATTTCACTGCAGTCAAACTGGATACTATTTAAAGTTGAAATTTCCAAACGAAGGCTCAAAGAGGGCTGAAAGAAAACTCTTTTTTCATGTTTATTGACATACATTGGAACAGGGTGTTCCAAAACTAACGATCCATTTCCATGAAAACACTAATGTATTGGTTTCTTTCCCAGGGGTTTTTCCTTCGAAGAAAGAATAGCCGTCATATCCTGGAAACTGGGTGGTAAGACATATGAAGAGTTACGTCAGCTGTCAGTTGGAAAAGGCCAGTATCAGGCTACTTGTGAACAAATTCAGGTAAAGTCTCTTGACAGTATCGTCAGAATTTGTTGGTCGTTCAAGACGATTTTCATCCGCCACGCTACCGGTTCGTCTGAATTTTTTCACTATTAATCCGATATTGGCCCTTGTTGAGGGCAGGGACGTCTTAAGGCATGGGCCAACTGGGCCTCAACCGCAATGGGGGCACCGTCTCGTTCTCGACTCAGCCTTAATAAGAGCATAATTTGAATAATTTCAACGGCCAAATGGTACTTCTGGTTGTATTTTCCGAATATTTGGGAATTTCTAACGATATGTCAACCGACTACGCGTGATGACCATCCTCCATCTACAAGCTTAGGTCTACCACCACACACCATCATTCCTGATTCAGTCAAATGGTGGCAGTGGGTCGAGCTGGTCGGTGCAGTTTTAAGACATGCACGTTTATTTGTTTCGGGCTATTGTTTGTACAAGTATTTGACAACGTATGCTATCTACTAACTACGTTTAAGGGTCATAGATGGGACCTACATATGTGTAGTGGCCCAGGATCTACATTTGAGTAGGAGCCCAGGGCCTCGAGAAATTTTAAGACGCGTCTGGTTGGGGGTTGTTTTCCATATTTTTGCTGGTAAAGATGACACCTTTTCATATGTTTTATCACCCAGTTTCAAGGAAATGATAGTTATTCTTTCTTCTAAAGAGAGTATTTCTTCAAACAACTGTGAAAGAAATCAATACACTAGTGTCTTTATGGAAGTGGATTGTTACTTTTGGAACCCCCTGTATTACAATAGCCGTGGCTATTTGATAAGTTTGACAAACTGTAAAAGACAAACTTGTAACAATTTCCGAATATTTTCCTTTTTACAATAGCTTTTTCTTACAAATTTTATTTTCTGATTTTTTATTACCGTAACTTTATTCGGTAGATTATAAAGGCTGTGAAATTCATATTGAACATGAAATCCAGGTTAAATTTAGAAAAAGTTGAATGAATGTACAAGAAATGATTATCCCATTTTTATACTTACAGGGTACACGCCTCCAGACAAAGCTTTTCCCAGCAATAAAATATCTGGCTTAACATTTTCATGATCAACGCACAGCCATCTGTTAAAATAAAAAGGGGAAGCATTATTTAAAAAAATATTTATAACATCCTTACTAATATTATAAACGCGAAAGTTTATATGAATGTTTGTTACTCTTTCACGGAAAAACAACTGAATGGATTTTAATGAAACCTTACAATAATATAACTTATACATCAGAATAACACATAGGCTATAATTTATAAAGATATTGTCTAAAGTTTCCAAAATATAATGATAACTGTCAAGAAAGTAGGGAAAAAATCTGTCATCTGCAAAAAAGCCCGTGACAGCATATATCTATCTTTTTTGTGTGAAGCAAAACTTCCCCTTTTGTTTTGTCTACGACATGCCAAAGTGCGCGCTAGCTTTTAATTTATTCCTTTAATAAATGTAATCACTATTTTTTTATTTCATAATAAAACTATATTTCGAAGGGAGAGGTGGTGTGGCAAGATTTTAATATAAAATAAAAATAGAAAGTAATATTAACGTATTACACTTCCAGATAGAAATTATTTACACTATTTTAAGCGTTCATTACACAAAATTTGTAACAATGTGTTACTTTTGCAGAGCAGAGATCAGCTTAGGAAGGTGTTTTCAAAAATAGACTGACAAGTTATAAATAAATAAAAATCCCTTTTATCAGCTATTAGATCTACAGACTTAAAATTTAACAAATATGTTGGGTTTTTTTTTATGTACAACTGAGATATGCAAAAAAAACTTTTTTTTGTTGTTTAATTTGCAATTCACGTAAAATTAACTCATTAAAAACTTCTTTATCCTTCAGTCTGAATTGGTTAATTTTTCAATTTACCTGTGCGAAGAACGGGTATACCAACTAGTTTAATGTATATTTTAAGTTATTACATCAAATTTAAAATTCCTTTAAAAATAAAGCCTGTTCGTAAAAATCTGTAGATGATGAAAGAGAGTATATTTGTTACTCTCTTTCCCCAAAAGCAAACGCATTTAAAATTCAAAATAATTTATAATAAATTATGTTTTAACCAGATTAAATGAGTAAGGAAATAATTATAGCTTCGGAATTATCGTAACTTTTTTATAATGCAATGCCAGTGGCGTAACTAGTTCTGAGTGTCCCCTGTATTAAAATTCTTTGGGGGCACTTTTTTGAAAGTGGGGGGGGGGGGCTTCTGGTAATGAGACAACTGTTAAGTTAAAAAATTTTTGCTTACACATATTGGGTCCTTGAAGCTTGGGAGCCCTACGGCTAAAGTAGCCGTAATTTGCACAGGGATTTAGCTACGGCTGATACGGCGGTAGCTAAATCCCTGTGCAATGCATTATATATAATGGACAGATTGAAATGGGCCCCCCCCCCACCAAAAATCTGGCTATCAAACCCCAAGGGTCCTGTACTCGAGAGATTGACTTAAACCTGACCTTAGTATAGAGGTATAATTGCCATGACACAAAACCCCAGGAAATTATTACAAACATAAATAATCAAGTTAATTATTTTATAAGACTAAGTGTTTTTACTTAAGAGTTACGAGGAGGAACATCAACTAATACATAAATAATCAAAAATTTACTTATCTGAAATACTTGCAGACACTCAGAACTGTAGCTCCCACAAAATGGCAGAAGCTCTCGCGATACGTTGAGGTCTCGAATACAACGATCAACGAGACTTATCCGAGAACTTTCCAAAATGGCCTCACTATCAAAGCCAATAAGTGTCTACGTTTAGGCAATTAAGTACTAACTAGGTGATGAATCTAATTTTCAAAGGGAAAATCTCCGCAATGCTAATCGTTAACTTCTCAACTAACACACAGTTATCGATTTCCACTCACTCTCTCTCACACACTGTTGTTGTTACTAATGCCACCTGATCGGCAAAGGCCAGATCAAGGCCCATGAAATTCATCATGGCAAAGAGCTAAGTGACGCCTGTCGTTAGTCGTAGCTTTGAGCACCATACAGGTGACAGAATGATTTAGCTCGGTTTCACCCCAATTTTGAGGGAGAATACCCTGGGGGTGGTCAGGGGCCTCCCACCTCTCTTCCCCTTTCCCCAACCTCACGAGAGGACTTGCGGCTCGACGGCTATTTAAAGTACCCCCATGCCGCGAAGGCACTATACATTTACAAACATCTATGTCTTCTCCGGGATTCGAACCCAGGCCGAACGGCACAGCAGTCAGCGCCGCTACACCGGATGGGCGACCTCTCACACGCTTACTTTTATATCTCAGAACTTAACAGATTCCACTGCAAGAAAGTGGCTTTTAAACTAAGTAAAACTTAACAAAATATTATCCAATGTTAGTTTAAAGGGAAACCTCGTAAACAATGAGGTAGCCCATTACAAAACTTATTATAGATGATTGCTTCACTCTTTATCAGTAATACTTCTTAAATAAATTTGCTTGCTTATTTTTCTTACAATTAATCAATTTAGCCTTGCTTAATATAAAAATCCAATTTTCGTCAAGGGTAGAAATATGATCGTTTATCCTTGACCTAAAACTCGTTTACATGGAAAAGAATTCAATAGATTGAAAAAAAAAAAGTTTCATCACGTACCCAACCCAATTTATGCACAGTTTTTAAATAACATGGTGAAAGAAAACGCCACCTTTCATTTTTTACACGGAAAATTTACTTCAAAAGGATTTTAGATCGCTGGTTGCTACAATTACGCTGATCAGTCTGCATTAAATAATCGCACACATTACTATAAAATTTGTTTTAAAACTAATGAAAAAAGGACAACATCACGTTCATGCGTGGATGGAAAAATATTCCATTTCGGATTGCCTTTCAGATTCTTCTTTGGTCTTTCGGAGTTCAAGGTGTTTACATTAAAGTTTTGCTGGGAAGTAATTATGCCAGAAGGGGTTAATAATGGAAACTCAGACTAATAGCAAGATGATTCTTACTTTCCAGTACGACAGAGACCCGTTTGAACTTCATCAGCAATCCAAAGAACGTTGTACTTGTTGCAGAGTTCTCGAACACGAGTCAGGTATCCAGGATCAGGTACGACAACGCCCGCTTCTCCTTGGATAGGTTCAACCATAAATGCGCAAACATTACTGTCTGATAATTTTTCCTGTAACGAAAATAAAATAATTTTGTGAATTTACCTAGACTTTTATACTGAATTTCAATATTTAGGTTAATTATATATATACACTCAGGAACATTGAAAGGGCACTGAGAAAGAAGCTTCGGATTAAAAGGAAACTTAATGCGCTTAATGATACAGATGAGAATGAAAATGCTGTTAAGAAAATAAGTTTCTGAACTCCAGGGTGAAAGAGGAAAAAGGGAAGACAGAGAGCAAGGTGAATGTGTGTGTGGATAGTGGAAAAGTGGTTCAAGGACTTGGGTTAACCGATGGAAGAATATAGCGTCGAATAGTTCAAGATGGTGCAAGCTGGTGGAGACAGCCTTGACCAGTAACCGGCTGTAGTGCTTAGAAAGATGCAGATGAGAGATTCATATGATTTCAAGATTAAAACGATTAAACGAATACAGTTACAATTAGACAAATACAGTGCACAATTAGACAAATACAGATCACTTTTTACTGCACTAGATGACGCAACCGCGGTCCGTCAAAGGATTAATTAGATGCCGCATGTTCCCCAGAGGGCAAATGGCCCCACAAATCTTAAATGGCCACTTTCAAATCATGTACACAGTGTGATGTTTCAGCTGGGGCCACAAATGCCGTACAGGGGACAAATCTGGGAAGAGGGTGGTCATGGAAGTATCTGAACAGGCCGTAGAAAGCCTTAAGCTATTCGAGTTGTATGCAGACCAGCAATATCTTGCTGACATATTGCCCAGTAAGACCATCTACGCAAGGTTCTTATGTGAGGTCGAAGTACTTCAACAGGACCCGATAAGGTTCCACAAAGCACTGTAATACCACCACCACCCCCCCTTGGTTACCGTATCTTTGATTGTCAGCGTGAGCTAGAGGTGTAGGGTTTTCAAAAGGAATAGACATTTTAAATTCTTAATATGACTTTATTAAGAATAGAACTTAAATGTCTAACAATTTAGATAAATATAAGTAGCGAGAATCTAGGATGAACACACACAAAGATAGTTAAACCGAATCGCGTAACTTAGACCACTTTCTCTATATAATTATTCAATCCACCTACTCTCACTTCTAATAATATTAGAAATCCTAATATCAAATAATCAGTCCTACCTTAATCCAACCTAAGATTAGATATCTATATGGACACGTCTGGGCGCGGCAATGGTATGCACCTTGTAGTAATAACTGGGTTTCCAGGTAACTTTACGATAGGCTGTCAATTCACGCTTGTATCTCTTCAAACATAACTTCCCCAAATTGCCGTTCTGCTTACTGAAACTTCTGTTCTTTTAAAAGCTATCTTATTTGCATTACCTGTTCGCATTTCGCTTCTTGGGTTTTGGTTGGAAAAGAGTTGCCATTAATCTTGGCCACCAAAGAACCCAGAGGTTATGTTAAAGAAAAGACGCGTGAGCCCGTCACAGCACAATTACAGGGGACCGACTATCATAAGCTATGGCTCCCAGACCATTACGCCCGCTGTGCGGACAGTGTGTCGCGCGACAACGTGGGGGTGGGTTGTATCGTTCACCAGGGTTACTCCACAGCCGTACGCGACTATCCTCTGTCCCCAAAACGAATCGGAATCGAAACATCCCGTATTGCATCATGAATTTCAGTTAAATGGAAAGATAAACGTACCGAACTGTATTGTGTATGATATTGCATATAATACAAGTACATATAAAAATTGAATTACGTCGCTTTTAGTATCTGATTATTATTCTTATGTTAGCGGTTAGTGTTAGTAAAAAAAACGATCCATTTTTAAATAAGAATTTAGAATGATAAGTAAAAAATAGGTAATTTTAGTTCTGAGGCTACAAGAAATTTAAAGAATATTTTGCAACAAAAAACTATAGAATCTTATCTTTTATTCCCACTAATTTTAAATAAACACATTACAGTCCGAACTATTTATGTTCTTTCATTGAAGCCATTATTCTCTGCTTTATTTTAAAAAAAAAAAAAAAAAAAAAAAAAAAAAAAAAAAAGATTTTTTAATATCAGGGAATATAGAAACACAAACACAAATACATTATTTTCTTCTATATGAAAAATAGGATCTTTTTTAAAGACTTATTCTTTCTTAGAATCATTATAATATCAGTTGTTCATAAACATGCGAAACGAACTCTTCTAAAAAGTGCTAGACATTCAATTCCTTTGCCGTCAGATGTGCTGAAAAGGCATAATGATTTGTGGAATATCGGAAAATATTATGCATTAAATAAGAAAGCAAAACCACATAGCTAAGCCGGTCACTACAGATAGAACTTTTATTAAGAAAGCCATAATAGTCATTGTTAGTCTTGTTGATGATATGTTGATTGATTGGTTCAAATTAATGTACAGGGTGTTCAGGCTTAAAGTATCCAAAAGTTATGGCTTACTGTTACGGAACTACCCATCAGAATGTAATAAAATGTTCGTGGGAACTTTAGTATCTCAAACTGGCAAGTATCCATAAGTTTTCATGATAGAAGACACTGTTGATCGTACGCATGATTCCTTTTATAGGAGTCCAGGCAAGCCAGCAATGACATTCCATTCTGTTTGAACACGTCGCTGTGCAAGTGTGACTGATTTAAATTCCGTTAACCAAAGTACGCACTGCACCTTTTGCTGTAGTGTAACACGTTTATCGTTTGCGATTGCCGAATAATGCGCATGGGGCTAAACCCAAAAAATCTCGGAGGAGTTTCCAATCCACGGATGATTAGTTTATTATATTCTGATGGGTAGTTCCGTAATAGTAAGCCATAACTTTTGGATACTCTTTAAGCCTGGACAACCTGTATAACTCAAAGAATTTATTTCTAATTCAATTGTGTATCGAGCAAATATCGAGTCTTACTTCTAAAGCTTGTAAATCGTTGTAAGGAACTAAATCAAAGTTGGGCATGCGAGGACCGAATCCTTCGTAGCTGCTCGGATCTGTGGAACTCGAAACCGCAGCTAAGGTACGACCCCAGAAATTTCCCTCAGCGAATATTATTCGAGCCTGGTCCCTTGGAATTCCTTTGACATCGTAGCCCCATTTTCTGGCCAATTTACAGGAAGTTTCTCCAGCTTCAACGCCTAGAATAAAGAAAAATTATTAATGGTTTTATTAAAATTGCGTGAGATTTATAAATATATATATATAAATATCGACAATTTTCAGTGTTTCGGGTTCATAGACAATAATGTACATAGAAGATCACATGCCTCTAAATACCATTATAGTGTAACATGAATTTTATAAAAAAATATACATAAGCCAGACGTTTATCTATGTCAAGATTCTAAACTTGACATTAGCCCATAAAAACTTCCTTTCATACTTTCTCAGTGGCTTGTAGGAAGTGTGCCAATTCGTAAGCTGAAAGTTGCGGGTTCGATCCCGACTGAAGTCGATAGATTTTTTGGATGCGAAATTCGTAGGCACGCATGTCATATGATTGTTTGGCATGTAAAAGATTTGGCTCTGGTTCTCTCGAAAAAATTAAATCGCGGGAATAAATATCATCCGTAGAGAGTTTAAATTAATTCAAGAGTCAAAATTTGGTAACGAATGCTGCCACTAGAGAGTACCACCTCGAGATATCTCTCACATTTGGGGACTTGCCGTGTCTGCAAAGGCTTGGTTGCCAATATGCAGCCCATTAGGAAAAGAAAAAACCTTACATACTTAAGTACATAATATGTGGCAATTCTTAATTTAATATCAGTAACATTTTTTTGCATTCTTAAAACTTGAGAAAAGAATTCAAATTGTAGAGCGTTATTCTAAATGTTTCTACAGAGTATACTAAATGTGGTAAATTCGGGGTTGGGTTTAATGTGACAACTTTTTAGTGCAATAATTATTTAATAATTAAAGTTAAGTTACACAAAGACAACTAATACTATTAATAAAAATTACGGACAAACATGGGGGGTCATAACGACCACACTCCTTTACTTGGCCTGTACTGGCGACGAGTGGTCGCTAAAGGGCGCTTTTGCTACATTGGGGCAATCAGTTACAGTTATTTTAATAAAAGCAGTTACAGAATATTTTTTTATTGTTTTTAAATAATAGCACAGTTTTGAAAAACAAAAGAGAAAAATAAATGCCATCGTACATGAAAATAAAGAAAGCTCATTAACATACAATTTATATTTATTAATTATATTCGTAATTTTTTTAAAAAAATTTATACGCTTAGGTGTTTTTAGTAATAAGTTGGCTCTTTTCTAGTAAAAAAACAAGATATGACCAGAATGAAAATTTGCCATTTTAAGCAATCGTATAGTTATATTCTAAAGAATAACTTTCAATTAAATGTCCCCATGCATAACATACTGTCGATGAAAGACAGATTTAATGAAACATTTTGGCATCATAAAAAAGCATCCTTATGTAATGTACACAAGTACCAGTACATTACATTTCAAAGCCATTTGTCAAAATATTTTAGCTATAATATCAAATTAGGAATTTAAAAGCCTTCATTGAATGCACCCAAACCCTTTCCGTTAAATTTCATACTCTTACCTGTATTCATTGGAAGAACTTTGTCATATCCAAATAGTTTTGTTACATATTCTTCATATTCTCCTAAAATTGAAGCATGGAATGCCCTGGATGTTAAAGTCATAAGACTCGCTTGTTCTTGTAGAGCGCTGATGATCTTGGGGTGGCAGTGGCCTTGATTGACAGCACTGTACGCACTTAAAAAGTCAAAGTATTTTCTGCCGTCTACATCCCACACAAACACACCTAAAAACAAAATATAAAAATGTTAAATAATATAATCTGAAATAAAAATCTAATTGATCGTATATTGTTTGTTTTAAAATCAGATTGCACTCAGTTTTTCTGAATATTGAAACACTTCATGTGCGTTATTTTCCCCGCAGCAACACTCTCCTTGTAGAAAATTGAGTTTTACAGGAAAAGTTCGCTTCTCTGCGTGAGAAAGATGAAATAAGACAACGGCAACCCCAGAAAATGTGACCAGGGTTATTAGATTGGCGACAAATTTGGCAAAAAATACGATATCGCCAAGGAACCACCGAGAAATCTTAGAAATTGACCCTTCTGGAAATTCATAAGGGACCTTTGAGACAAGTTCGAGTCAGTTCGGAAGAGAGTTTAGTTGTGAGCGTTTTGACAGTGATAAGACACAAAGACACTTCATTTGACTGAGATCCTTCTAGTGTAACTGTTCTAAAAAGCCGTTTCTAGAACGTTTTAAGGCTTGCTTATAACGAGTGCGATTTGCACTAATGTAAATAATCTGTTATAGCATTTCTTTGTACATATACGTTGATTTGTATTTGCTTAGTTATTCAATTCCTACTATTAGCTCACACTCTCTATATATTTATTTATCTTCGTGGAATTTTCACAATCGTTAATAAAATAAATTTTAAAGCGCTCAACTGAGCTGAAATTTTATATACATGATTAATTTAGATGACAATACAGTATTATATAATTTAATTATAATTAATAAAAATTAATTGATTAAAACTAATTGTTTAAAGAATTACAAATACAGCCACGTTGCCATCATTTTTGGTGACTTGTGTCAAAACTTGAAAAGGTTTTTTTTCTCACATTTTATAAAGCGCTCATTTGAGCTGAAATTTTTAATACACTGTTTTTTGGGGTGACAATACTATAATTTAACTATAATTAATTAAAATTGAGGTAAACTAATTATTTAAAGAATTACAGATACAATCACGTTGGCTTCATTTTTATCTACTTGAGTCAAAACTTTAAAAGATTTTTTTTCCCCTCGCGTTTTAAAGCATTCAGTAGAACTGAAATTTTACGTACACGATTGTTTTGGATGACAATACGATACTTTAATGATAATTAATAAAAATTAATTGCCACTTAATATTGTGATTCTGGTATACATATATATTAATTGTAATTATTTGATAAAAAGTAACTGAAATAAAAAACTTGATGACCTAAGTAGGAATTGACTTTAAAAAAAGCTTTTTTTATATTACTTATTTCAAATGAGGTGCATTTTGGCAGCTAAACCTTTGCATACACGGTATGTTCCCAAGAGTATGAGCCATTTCATTGGTGGCATGATCGACCAAATTTTTAACACGCTTGAGTTTGCTCAATCCAAGTTCTCATCGGATGCTAAATCTTACCGTGATTTAAATTTTGCCGAGAGAACCATAGTCAAATTGATACTCAAGGAATCTTTTACATGTCGCATAATCATATGACATGCGTGTCTACGATTTCCGCATCCAGAAAATCTACCGACTCCAGCGGGAATCGAACCCGCAATCTTAGGCTTACGAAGCGAGCCAGGGGCGTAATCAGGGGCAGCTCTAAGGCTGGACAAACAGCACCCCTGCCGGGGCGGCAAACTTTAAAGGGCTGAATTTGGATCAAAGTTGAAAAATGTTTGTTACAAAAAAATTTGATATATTTTCTGGAATATTATTGGGTATGAATTTGGTATTTCATTTAATGTATTTTTTTATTTTGTACTCTGTATATTTAATAACAGTTTGCTTTCATATTGAAACTTTAAGGGTTCGAGGTGGGAGTATATGTCAAAGCATGAAATTTAATATGTTTACACATCTTTCACTAATAACTTTATCCCCATCCAGGAGTGAGGTCACAACGGACATTCCTTTCGCCCTTACGATGTCCGGATTCAGCTATCCAAAAGGGGACAAGGGTAATAAGAGGTTTTGGTAGATAGAGAACCACAGGAGATGCTTTATTTTCTTCTTGAGTGTAGTTACTATAAGTTAAAATAATTGCTTGTGATCCTCACCAATATGTAGACTATTTTTCGAAGAAAATGGCCTGTTTAAATAGACGATTCCTTTTCTTTCATTTCACTCGTTTGAAATAGGGGGCGGCATTTTCCAATTTTGTCCGGGGCGGTAAAACTGCTACGGGATGTGCAGAGAAGAAACAGGGCGGTTTAACTATATCTGATTTTTCTAGAGAGATGTAAAGTACCAACGAGAATTATATAACGAGAATAAATCTGGCATGCGTGCCATAAGTTTCCGACGATTGTTATATACAGAATGGCTATAATTAAACTGCAAGTGTTTAATGGGTGCTGGAGAGAAAACCATTGGAAATATTCCAGTGAAATTTGGTATTTACACGTTTCAGAACATGCGCAAATCAAATATGCAAAAAAAGAAAATCGCCATTTTCACCCGATAGATTGGGCGCGGTACCGTATTTCAGTGCTCACCGGTAACATATACAACTTCCAAAACCGATAGACAGAACATAATGACATTCTAAGAGGCAAATAAACAATATACAAAATTACTTACAGTTTATCAAAATTCCATACAATTCACTTCAGTAAATAAATTTTTACAGTATCATGTAATCAAATATTAACGTAAATTAAGATCACAAATTAAACAATCCAAAAAGACACTGAAAAACAAACCATTATTTATTAAATGAAATTTTCACATGATGTGCTCAATATGCGAACCACCATATGTAACCACATACTAAAAACGTAAAACAGCATGGTCCACCCCCCGTCGCATTTAAAATCTCTGTTGTAACACAGCTCACGTGTCTTGTTACGCTAGATTTCAATTCACCAACAGAAGCATGTTGTTACCAATAAACCATATCTTTCAGATGTCCTCACAGATAAAAATCGCAAGGATTAAGGTCCGGTGAACGTGGAGGCCAAGCGTTTTTGAAACCTCTACTTACGACTCAGTCCGCATCAAAAATGTTGCAATTTTTTAACAGGTTTAGCGATGCGAGGGGTTGCTCCGTCCTGTATAAATACCGTGGTTTTCAAACAATGTCTCTCTTGCAATGCTGGAATTAATAGTTCTCTCAACATCACTACTCAATGTGGTATTGTTTTAGTACTGTTCGATGGGCTTAAAATTTGCTTATATGCCGTCGATAAACATTAAAACACGGCACAGCGCCATCTATAAGGGGAAATATCGATTTTTTTTTTTGCATATTTGATTTGCGCATGTTCTGAAACATGCACATACTAAATTTCCCTGTAGTTTAATCTCCAGCACCTCTTGAACACTTGCAGTTTAATTATGGCCACCCTGTACTTTAAACATTGATTGGTTCAAATAAACTTAAGTAATTTCTTAAAATGTAATGCTTTTTACACGATTATGAAGTCAGAAAATGCGAATTATGACTTTTTTATTTGGATATGTTTTTTTTGTATATAGGCCTAATGTTCTATAAATTCCGAAATCCTTCTCAAGTTTTGACAATCTAACAAATATCTATTACCTCTTAATTTGTCACTTAGTTTATCACGTCAGGTTTTTGACCTTTCAACAGATAGAAAAAGGTAATCATATTACAGATATATGTTGATATATCAAGAAGTTATGTACTACTCTCAAATAATCTATTCAACATTTCGATTGTGTAGAAAAAGCACCTTTTTTTCACACCTGATTCAGAATCTATATGAATGACACAAATGATAAGGCAATCAATAAAGAATTGTCAATACCTGAAACTTAAGAACAATAAAGGAATGAGTGGATAAACTCAAGACGTCGAAAAGATAATTTATTGTTCCCGTGAACGTGTTTGTGATTGGGTTATCTATATTTTTAACATTTTGTATTCAGTCTCCATGCTATTTCGAGAGAGAAATTATTGTTTTGAATAAAACAAAGCAAAATTTCGAAACTTAAATCAAAGTTCGTAAACAGGATGCGAATAAAGCATGTTTATTTGTTGTAATTATCAATATATATAACCCAAAATGATATAGTTTATTAACTTCCTGAACTGAATGACTTATGAAACTCAATTTGTTCTAAAATTAAAATCGTCGCTCCATATTCTTAGAAGTGTCGCATATTCGAATTCCATAAGCTTTTTTTTAAAATTTAATTTTATTTCGAGTAGGTTGAATGCTTATTACTGACGCATTTCGAAATTAGCTTTGACTATGGTCGCTGAACTCGGCAATTTTGAGGTACGATCACGTGACCAGAATGATAACTGAGGTGTCACTTACTCTCCAGACTTTCACAACATGGCATCAGGATTCAAACTCACGACTCGAGAAGAATAAAGTCGGCCACGGACTTACGACTATGACCACTTCGCGTTACGCAGCCCCTTTTTATCTGAAGAGTATTTCACTAGCATTGCTCATATGCGAGAACTAGCATGCAAGATTTTCTCACATTTATAATATTTACCAGTGTTTAAGTATTAAAGTGTCACATCACCTCGGCATTTATGAAAAATTTGCCACTTTCTTAGTATTAAAGTGTCACATCACCTCGGCATTTATGAAATTTGCACTCTCTAAGTATTAAAGTGTCACATCACTTTGGCATTATAATTAAAAATAATAATTCGAATAATTTTACATCCGCTGTTTTTATTTATTTACCATATGAATTGGGGGAACTTCTATGTCTCCATAAATTTTTTTATGTATCTTTATTTATACAAGGCATGACATACACACACAAAAAAAAAAACGAAACTAAGTGTGTAACTTGAAAAAGTGTAGAGATGGCAACAACTGCTTTGGTGACGTCATCTCAAGCACCTCCTCTATCCATGTGGCCAGTTTCAACCTAACCAATCACGCAAGTTGGGAGCACTGTATCATAGAGTGAACACTTGCAACTGCATTCCGCAGGAAAAATGTCGAATCATCATCAAGTTTCTTGTGAAGAAATCAACCACGAAAAAATTTCAAATATTAACCGGGGCTTATGGACATGAAACTGTCTCGAGCGCATGTGCTTGAATAGCATAAGCATTTTTCAGGGGGAAGGGACAGTGCGGAAGATGATGAACGTGCTGGGCCAGACCAAATAGACCAAAACATAGCCAGATTTCATGATATGAGTGGTCATACTAGTGGTCAGACTGTTAATCAACACTTTTACATTGAAGTACTAAAGAGACTTCGTGAAAAAACTAGGGAAAAAATGACCAGAATTGGGGAGTGATGAATGGCTGTTGCATCAAGACAATGCACCCGCTCACATGGCCCTATCTCTGTCAAGCAGTTTCAAACCAGCAAACCCTCCTTATTCGCCTGATTTGGGCCATGCGACTTTTTTTAATTTCCTACAACGAAACCTTTCTGAAAGGAGGAACTTATTTTACCTCAGTGAAAATATTCTGGCAAAAACGGAGATCTCCTGAAGGGTCTTCCAAAAACCTCGTTCCAGAATTGTTACCAGCAATGGCAGCACCGAATGCAGCAGTGAGGAAATGCTGAAGAAAACTACTTTGAAGATGATAATGTTGTAACGAAAAACTGATTCTGGGCGTATAATAATTTATTGGACCTGTCTCGTGTTTTTTGTGTCACACCTCATATGTAACGAAGGTATTTACCTCTGTCAGCTACTTTAAATCTATCCGTGGTAGAGTCAAAAAGTTCTCGGAATAGGTCAATTACAAATTAATAAAAAACAGAACAATAATTTAATCTTATTTGACTTCAAAGTATTGCCCTTCTGCATCCACACGTTCCAGCGTACTGTTCACAACTCTCCTGGAATCCCTTTTTTGAAAGGTCCTTCAGCTGTTTTGTTGCATTTCGGATCACCTTATGTGAATGCAAAAACCGATGTCCCTTCAACTTCATTTTTAGCCATGGGGAAACAGGTACAAATCCTCTGATGCTGGAATAATTTCCGTATGCTTTCTTCAGCATCTGGAGCGTCTCAGAAGGTGATTTCTCGAGCAAAACATCGAATTTTATGCAGTATTATAAACATTGCTGACTTAGGACAGCTAATAAATATATATATAGAAGAAATGCGATTCAATCACTCATCACGAGATCTCTGGAACTATAGACTCGGAATGTGACACCCATGTTACTTTTGTTGTGTGGAAATCCACTGTTATAGATAAAAAAAATTTCAATTTTTGAACTATTAGACTAACAAACCTGAAAATTGGCAAATATTGGTACTTCTGTTGAGTAGGGATCCCCTAAGAACAGAGTTTGTGGAAATTGACTCCTATTGGGGTTACAGGGGCGTTATATTTATATAAAAAATTCTTTTTCAGTAGAGTTCCGCTGATAACGGGTTTTGCGGAAATCGAATACTAAGAAGGTTTTGTTTGGGGTTACGAAAGGTTATGGATTACAAAAAATTCCCGATTTTGAACCATTAAACGTAGAAACTTGGATTTTAGCAAGCATGTTACTGTTATTGAGTAGAGATCTACTAAATACAGGGTTTGAGTAAAATGATTTTAAGGGTAGGGGCTACTGAGATTTAAATGATAAATATTCTTATGTTTTAGAAATTCAAATACTGTCTTTGCAAAATCTAAAGGGGAGGGCTATAAGAATAGCTTTCTATACAATCGAAAGCTTAATGACAGGACTTAGATAACAATGACTTAAAAAGAATGCATAACATTACGATGCCATGAAATGAAGCGGACAGATAATGCTAGCAGTTACACATATTTATTAGTAATTTGGGATTACATATTAATGACAATTAATTGAGAAATGACACTCCTTGAAAAATTTATCTTTTACGGAAACAGAGGGAGCACTTAAAATCAGTTCCATAATGTTAAAATTATTTTGTCATGCATTGAACATTGTAGATGAAAAACGCTATAATTTTCTAGAACATCTGCCTATCAAAAGTGATTGAAATTCATCTGACACCAGCTCGAAAGGTATTAATTATGCTTTTAGTAGTTTTATGTTCATTACTGTCATAGAAATTAGCACAGAAATACGGGCAAAAGTGATTACTTTTAAAAGACATATCCTTAAAGTATAAAAAGAAAAATTTAAAGTAATGTGAAGCGAGTACAGCAAGTGTTCGAAGTATCCTGAAACGCTTTCACTTAATATAAAATGTGAAGAAAAAAAACCGATTCTATGCGATGCGGTGTTAAAAAAGTAACTGCGGATCAAGACTATTTTTGCTGCATTGATTGAGTGTCGAAAATCCTCGTTTAACCAATTTTGACGTTTAAATTTATTTCAGTGACTGATGTTAACATTATAGCCTCTACAATGTAATACGGATTGTTAAAATGAGATCAGAGAGCACACAGATTGTACAAAGAACATTTCCTGTAGAGAGGCATAAGGAAAAAAAAATGAATGAAACCGGCCTGGAAATACAAAAAATAAACCGAGAGTATGAAAGTTAGCACTACAAAGTAACTCAGTCACCCATCCGGTATAGCGGTTAGCGACGCTGACTGCTGTGCCGTAGGTCCTGGGTTCGAATCCCGGAGAAGAAATGGATGTTTGAAAATGTACAGTGCCTCCGCGGCATGGCAGTACTCTGAATAGCCGTCGAGCCTCAAGTCCTCTCATGAGGTTGGTGGAAGGGAAAGAGAGTTGGGAGGCCCCTAACCCCCCCCCAGGGGTCCTTCCTCAAAATTGGAGTGGAAAGGAGTTAAATCGTACTGTCACCTATATGGTGCTCAAAGCTACGGCTAACGACAGACGTCACTTAGCCCATTACTATGATGAATTTCATGGGCCTCGATCTGGTCTTTGCCGATCAGGTGGCATCCGTAACAACAACACAAAGCAAATCGATGACTATTGGAGACGGACCACGTAATTTTGAACCTCGTTCAAGTGACAAGGACGCCATCTCAAATGTCCAGCCTCTCCAAACTACCATGCCATGCCAAGGATAGGACTTAGAGCCTCGACGTGCATCAGCACCCTCTACACGGCGGGTCTTCAGTGGTACCAGAATTCAAACCGAAGACACACCCTCTGCGAGTTCGAGCGACTATAACCACTGGACTACCGTGGCCAAAAGTTACATCAAAGATGACTAGAAAAAGGTCTCTTTTCTGACGAAATAAGTTTTATAGTTCAGGAATTTAGATCCAACTTCGTGAAATGGAACAAAGTAGATCCTCTTAATTAGTACCACTTCAATCAGACAACCAAGCCTTCATTCAAGAAGATATTTTGGGGAATGCTTCAGCGTTTGGGGGTATAGTGCATTTCTTGTTTGTATAAGGAATGATAAACAGTTCTAATTATGAAATCACATTAAACAGAAAAATTCTTACAAACATCACTAGAATGTGGTAGAAAGGAGATGAAGTTTTCAATAGAGAAACATACCACACTTTGAAGATTAACCCTTTAGTAGGCCATTTATGTCTCTTTTGAATTTCTCGCAGTTTTTTATATTTTATTAACAATTAAACAATATCATTTAAGGAAATATAGTTTATTTTGCCAAATTTTATGTTTACATTTAAACTTTAGGGGTGGGGAGAATACTTCCCAAG
>BMAV01005952.1:116671-126741 GCA_019973955.1 Trichonephila inaurata madagascariensis
CTATACCGTAATGTTAAATGGACTTTGCCTTCACGTATTAAAACAAAAAAAGAAAGTATTCACGGAATATTTTGAAATTTTTAAAAAACACTATATTGTTAACAGAGCTACGAATAATTATACTGCAAATTTCAATGAAAATTGGGTCATTTTTCTGTCTGAAAATGTGCTTCACGTTTAGTTAGAGCTCTCATACTTTTACCGAAAACAGCCTTAAGGTATCCGAATACGTTCGAAACCGTGATTTTGCAAAAGCGTATAAATGGATAATTTTGATGATATTTAGTGTCACTTAGATTAGAATACATGTATACAATTGTTTTAAGGACACTTTGACAAAAAAAATTTTATATAATTATTACTTAAATACAATATTTTGGCAAAAAATTAACTTTTAGAATAATTTTTTTTTCAAAATGTTCTCCTTTTGTGAAAAATGCTTCTATTATAATAATACTTTGCCTGCATATAGCTCAGATCTCTCCACAGAGTCTCAACTAGAATTTTTGAAATATATAACTTAGAAGTGGGTTTATCCATATTTTACGACAACAGAGGGGAGCAATTTTAGGATAAAAATGCCGATAATTATTTCAATGGGTTGTAACTTCAAAAATAACCTGAATTTTTCAAAAATCATAGTTGAGCCTCTGTAAAGAGGTCTGAGCTATATACAGGCAAAATATTATAGTAGAAGCATTTTTCATAAAAGGAGAACATTTTGAAAAAATATTATTCTGAGTTCACTTTTTGCCACAATATTTTATTTAAATAAATTTTTCTTGTCAAAATGTCCTTAAAACAATTTTATACATGTAGTCTAATCTGAGTGACACTAAATATCATGAAAATTATCCATTTATGAACTTTTTTAAAATCATGGTTCCGAACGTAGTCGGATACCTTAAGGAAGTTTAATATAAAATTTTCAAGTTTTTTTGAAAATCAAAACATTTATCGAGTTTTGAAAAGTAATGTTTTTTTGTTCTATTGTCTTTCTTAGCATCAAATAATCAACAAAGTGTTCGAAGTTGTGTATTTTGTTATTCAATTCATTATTGGCAAATGCATCTAAATAACTGCGTAAACTTAAATATGATGTTCCTCATTTCGGATAAAGTGGGAATAGGAGCTGCATTATTCATTTCATTTTCGTCGTCGGAATCTGTATCAATGATATTTTTTGAGCTTTGAACACACTCCGAAATGTGTTTGTCTGCCATAATTGGAGTTGTACACACATTATCATCATCTACTGCGACGAAATCCTCTCGTGATACAGTAGTATAGTCCAATAATACAGAAACTTTCTCAAACATTTGATGAAGTGTCGGTTCAGTTTCAATATCCCAAGGGGAAAATCTTTTAGTGTAAGCGAATTTCGTTCCGTGTTAAGAAAAAAAATGCATAGTACTTTGTCGGGACTGTTGTATTATTTCGTGTTAAGCGTTTTTGCTTTAAACGTATTTCACAATATTAGGTAACACATTTTTTTTTTTTCATTTCTAAAAAACATATAAAAGTTTAATATCACTAATTCTCTTAGTCAGAAATAATCTTTATTTTCAAAATTATTATTATCCTCATTATTATAAATGACAGTGAGAAGTAGAGAGGAAGAAGGTCAAAAACAAGTAATATAAAAAAAAAAATTAAGTCAATTCCTACTTAGAACAACAAAGAAAATTTTTTTATTTTAGCTACTTTTTATTAAATAGTTACAATTAATATAAATATTATATACATAGGACAGAATCACAACATTAAGTAGTAATTAATTTTTATTAATTATCATTAAAGTATCGCATTGTCATCCAAAACAATCGTGCATATAAAATTTCATTTCAACTGAATGTTTTAAAATGTGAAAAAAAAACCTTTTCAAGTTTTGACACGTTGCCAAAAGGGTCACTAAGTCGCCAAAAATGATGCAAACGTGGCTGTATTTGTAATTCTTTAAATAGTTTTAATCAATTTTTATTAATTATAATTAAATTATTGTATTGTTATCTAAAATAATTATGTACGTATGTAAAATTTCATCTCAATTGAGCACTTTAAAATGTATTTTGTGTTAACGATTGAAAATTCCACCAAGATAAATAAATATATAGAGAGTGTAAGCTAATATAGTAGGAATTGGAAAAAAAAGAATCTAACAAAAATTAATTATTTAACGTGCGCAATCGAGGTAATTCGATCGCTTTAAGCTGTTCAAACTGTGCCCAATCGAAATAATTCGAGAGTGAAGTCGTATTATTATTCTAAATACAGTAATACCTCGACTTACGCGAATTCGGAGTTATGCGATTTTCAAATTTCATCAATTCGGGGTTTTTTTTTATTTTTTCTATCATTAAAACTTAGGCGGAATCATTGCCAGAGCCTGATGAAATTGGTAATTTGAATGTGTGTGTGTGAAGAAGTTATCGATCTTGCCATAGAAATAAGTTCCAGATGCGTGTAATGATGAGGTTCAAAAAGTGCTGGATTCCCACAATTAGGAGCTGACACTTGATGAGCTCATAGAAATGCATGAGTAAGAGCAAGACGTTAAAAAACTTAGTCTGTTGACTCAGTTCAATCAGAAGATTGAATGACGGTTGGATATTTGACAGGCCGCAGTTTAATTGAATAAAAAAAAAATTTTTTTTAAGTCAATTCCTACTTAGATCAACAAAGAAAAATTTTATTTTAGCTACTTTTTATTAAATAGTTACAATTAATATAAATATGTATATACATAGGACAGAATCACACAACATTAAGTGATAATTAATTTATTTAATTATCATTAAAGGATCGTATTGTCCTTTTAATTTCAGTCCAACTGAATGCTTTAACACGTGAGAAAAAAAAAACCTTTTCAAATTTTGACAAGTCGTCAAAAGGGTCGCTAAGTCGCCAACGTGGCTGTATTTGTAATTCTTTAAATAATTAGTTTTAATCAATTATAATTTTTATTAATTATAATTAAATTATTGTATTGTCATCCAAAATGATCCTGTATATAAAATTTCAGCTCAATTCAGCGCTTTAAAATGTATTTTATTAACGATTGAAAATTCCACCACAAGACAAATAAATAAATGTACAAATATATAAATAAATATATAGACAGTGAGAGCTAATAGTAGGAATTGAAAAAGGGTTACAAATTTTAGAAAATAAACACTCCAACGAACATTATTAGCATGCAACGTGAAAATTTTGCAAGGAGAAAAAAAACTCTTTGAGCCGGCCGGCTATTTGTTAGAATTTATGAAACCTACATCAAAATAACTTTGGTTTGCTATTTTACATTAGTGGTATCTAAGATTTGATTTAAACTTTTTCTTTTCTAATTTATTATTTTCTTTCATCCCAGGCCCCAGCTAAAAATAATTTATATGCATATACAAGAGAAATTATATCTCGACTGACGCGGTTATCACTCAATCCCATCTATCGCGTAAGTTCGGGGTATTACTGTAATTATATGACTGGAATATAAGCGACTGTCGTTTGTGCAGTCGCGAGATTGATTGCAATCTGACATCGTGATTCCTTAAATTTAGACACAAAAAGTTAAATTTAGACACAAAAAGTATTCTTTCATTTGCTAGACATCAACATCTGGAACGCATAAGTTTTGTAAAAAAAGAACAAAAAGAAGAAAAAAAAAGAGATGAAAAATAATTTAGGTTTCAGATGCATTTTAGAAGACTTATACAGCGATACAAGTATAACAAAAAATCATTTTGTTAATTAATAGCAGAATGTTAGCAAAAGGCTTGGTCATAGATGAAGTAATATAAAAATTATCCCTTAACTCAGTAAAAATTCATTAAAATAAATGTTTGTGTGTGTGTGTTTGATGGAAAAGTTAATATGTAGCTGGGTTTGGGTTGTAAAGCACAATATAGTATTAAAATAAAAGCCAAAAATGAGTTTTAATATTTTTTTATCAATTTTATTTGTCAATATTGCTTTCGTCTTATAGTGCGTTTTTCCATTATCCGCATGTTGCGGCCCGCCTGGAATACCTACCATTAGTAAGCAACCCGACGTGAAAAAAGATTGAGTACCTCTGTTTTAAAATGCGAGAAAAAAACCTTTTCAAGTTTTGACACAAGTCGCCAAAAGGGTCGCTAGGTCGCCAAAAAGGATGCCAACGTGGCTCTATTTGTAATTCTTTAAATAATTAGTTTTAATCAATTAATTTTTATTAATTATTTTTATATTATTGTATTGTCATCCAAAATAATCCTGTATATAAAATTTCAGCTCAATTAAGCTCTTTAAAATGTATTTTATCAACGATTGAAAATTCCATCAAGGAGCTAATAGTAACAATTGAAAAAGAGTCGTTACATGTGTAATAATTGCAATGTTGGACTACGTGCTGCCCCTTGCTACCAAATACGAGGTAGTTCCCGGACTGAATCTATAACGTGAAAAACTTTTGCTGTAGAGTGACTAGGATAATGTTTCTGTGTTATTGCACTCTTCCCCTTTTCTAAAAGTGATTTGTTCTAAATCTAGTAGTCGGTGGATTGCCACAGCATCGTATTTCGTAAGCGGATGCATTTAGTGACGAGCAATTGAAAGAAATGACGTTTGTTGAGCAGAGAATAAATATCAAATTTTGTAGAGTTCTACGGAGACTTATGAAATGTACAGCAGTGAGTGATACATTATCGCGAACCTAAGATTTTAAGTGGCATCGGCCTTCAAAGCAGAGAAAGTGTCGAAAACGACGAACGCTCTGGACGTCCACAGTAGGGATGGCGATTCTTTCCGAAAAAGATCGATTTTTAAATCGATTCGAGTCGTAACAAATCGAGGTCTAAAAGATCGATTTCTTAAAAATAGATTTTTTTTCAAGTCTGCATTTACAATGTAAATATAAATCCCTTTTATGAAAAACAAGAAGATACCATAATAAACGATCTCTTATCAGTAAAATCAGGAAATTTTTTAGTTCAATAATAATTACAATAATTACAATTATTTTATTACCATATCAAAGTATTAGGTATAAAAGAAGACATTTATTTTCTAAGTGTATTTGTTGCATTAAAAAGTTTAGAAAATAGATAATATAGCTTATAGTTCCCAATGCTTAACATCTAAGCTTTTTAAATACAACACTTTGTGAAGTCTACTGGAATCCAAGCGGTTCCGCTCATCACTTGCGATGTTGCCGGCAATCGAAAAAAGGCGCTCACAAGAAACAGATGATCTTACGATACTCATACATCATGGCGGCTATTGAGTGTGAACATGATGATAGTTTTTTTGTTCTTGCCAATAAAGTATAGGATCATACTTCTGGTGCATAACTGCCTGAGATAAATAGTGTTGAAAGATAGTGCATTCAACAAATTGTAAAATTTTTTATGGGTTTTTACCAAAATATAAAAAAAAATCAAACGTCGATTTTTTAGGATGAAATATCGATTCACTGGATCGATTCAGGGCTACATATCGATTTAAAAAGATAAAAGATCGTTGGAGAAACTGGCATGGAGTACCTATAGACTTGTCGGTCTCTAACCTCCTATCAGGTGATATTCATATGCCTTTAAATATTTATACCATTTGCCCAGTGTAATAAAAATATTAGAAATAAAAAATATAACTTTGATAGATTAAGAAAATAAAAATTACATGGATGTGAGCTTATAAATTAATATTGAAAATTAACAGTAAAAACTTAGAAAAAACAGTGAAAATGAGCTAAAAAAGTGGGCGAAGTTAGCCTAGCCAATCCGGAAGCAGCAAAAACTGTAGATCATAAGAAAGTTAAAAATGAAAGAATTAATTAAAATCTGGGTTGACCAAGATGTCTTTTGGTCTTCTAACAGAAAAATGGGAAAAATAAGAGGGAATGTCATTGAGAGTAGAGTTATCAGATTCATCAATATTTTTGAAAAAATTAATAGCTAGCTTACGTATAGTTTGTCTTATGGTTGGTATATTGCAAGCTATTCTTAGATCTTTATTTCTCATATCAGTGAGCGTTACAGCTTTGCCTAATAATTACATTTTGCGAGGTTTCAAGTAAGTTAATATTAGTTTTTGTTGCATGTCCCCACGCGGGGGAGGCATAGGTGAGTAATGGTTTTAAGATCAGAGTGTAGATAAGCAATTTGTTATGTCTACTTAATTTAGACTTTCTGTAAATTAGGGAGTAGAGTTTATGCGTGGTATCTTTAAATTGATCTCTAATCAATTTTAAAAAAATTGATTTTTTGGCCCGAGGAATTGATTTTTCGATCGATCTATCTCAGATTGCCATCTCTAGTTCACAGATTTCCCACACCGCTGAAAATATTGGAAAAGTTCTACGATGGTACGTGAGAACAGGCATCAGATAATAACAGTGAAAACGAGGACTGTTTCGCCACACACACACACACACATCCTTACTCCACTGATTCCACCCCAACAACTTCAAAATATTTCCAGATCTGGCACGTCGCTTTCAAGGTCATCAATTCCAATTTGTAGAAGAAATTAAAAATTCGTCGCGAGCTGAATTAAAGGACATGGCTAAAAATGGATTCCAGAAATGTTTCGATGACTTTTACAAGAGAAGGCAAAAGTGTGCTGTTGATCAAGGGGCTTATTTCAAAGTAGGATATGTTTCAGCAATTTAATTGGTAAAAATTTTTAGGTTATAGATTATGTTCGGGAACTTTTGAATCCTACCTCGTATATTACATGAAAAAATTTTTTGAACAATTGTTTAAAATAAATACTACTATTACTATTATTTCGGTTGAAAAAGTATAAGTAAATATTTTTACTGATAAAAAAAATTTATTTTTTTCGAAACAGCTTATCGAAAGGAAAGATAATAAAAATAGATTTACGTGCAATTACAATGTTCGGCTCTTATCTACAACGGGGATCGAAATCTAAAATTAAAATGAAAATTTTTATTCATTTTGTACTTTTTAATTTATTTTTGGCCAAAACAAGGTTCTAAAATGTGTTTACTCTTAAAATTTGTCGATTTTTTTAAAAAAATAAGTGTGTGGTAAGAGGTAAATGGGAGAATAAAAGATTTAGGAAAATATTTATTTTTTAATAAACAATAAGACTGTACATGAAATGGGGGGTTAGGGATATAATTTCATTCCAAATTCTGGAAATAAGTTTTAAAAAAATCATTATTACTGCCATTGCATTTTGCATCGCCAGACAGTTTTAGATTTTGTTGTAAGAAAACATAGTACTTTCTAAGTGAACTGTAATTTAAAACCGTATATATAGAATATGGTTAAAACGTATTCTTAACCGCAATTTTCATTTCAAAAATTTAGTATTAGCATCGAAATAAATTTTTGATATACAAACATATTGCCATAAAATGCCCATTAAGAATGAAAAATATACCGAATTCTTCTCAGCAGATTTTCATTATTTTTAAAATCTAAAAAGTGGACCAAAAAACAAAAACAAAAATGTAATAACCGCGATGAAAATATTGAGTATATAATCAAATCTGATCAAAATGAAATGTTACTTTTTAAAAAAAAATAATATTTATACGGTTTTACATTTTGACAAAGATTTAAAATTTGTCTTAGTTATTTCATTTAATTGATATGTTGAATCTTTAGCAAGTAATATTTTTTTAAAAATGAATTACTTTATATGCATTTCATCTTCTATTTCAATAATGAAATTAAATTATGTGAATTTGAGGAAGAGATAATTTAAGCTAATGAATTGATAAAAGGTTTAAAAAAAATGTCTAAATATTTCTTAAGAATATGACATTTTAATAACTTCGTTTTATTCGATGATTAAAATCGAGGGAAAAAAACAGACATGCAAATTAATTTGTTAAAAAAATAACTTCCCAAACGATATAAAAAAATTATATGCTGTATAAATATAAAGAAATAAAATAAAAATCCATACATTTTGTAATAAATGAATTATTTAATTTTCCAATATTTCCAGAAAATTGTGAACTAGTTCAAAGATATTCTTTTCTAACTCAAATGGAAAACGAATAAAAGCATTCAAGCATTGCATTGTTTTCTAGAACCAACTCAACAAATAATAATCACTGAGAGTTTATTTTTCAATTTCACATAAAAGAGGCAAAAAGTACTTACAGTACGAGCAAACGAGCTACTCGGCAGTAACAATCTTTCTGAACTCGCAAAAATTGAAAACGATTCATTTTTCCTTTTTCGACAGAACAAAACATCTCATAATTTTTATTATTGTTTTAAAGATGTTATTGAAGTAATATTTTTATACGATGCTATTTATATACTATTTTTGTACACTGTGATATACTCGTATATTGACCAAATCTTCTATTTTTATTGTAGCATATTACAACAAATTACTTCAAAAATTGTTAGAAATTTTTTTTAATTCAAAAATCGTTTTGAAATATCTTGTATTCTACTAGGTTTTAACACGAGGCTTACAAAATTAAATATCGGATTATCAAGTGATATGACACTAATGATGAAAATAAACATGAACAAAAAAGCATATTTAAGGTGACTACGTTCAGAACTGTGATTTTTGAATTAGAGCATACATATGAAATTAGTGTAAGAGAATATTATTACATTTTTAAAAGTAATTTGTGTTGACAAAAGAAGGAAGATTGACATTTTCAAAACATTCCGTTTTTATGAAATATGCTTCTATATTGTGGTAACATTTTTTATACATACAGCTTTTTTTTTTCTTTACGGAACCAGAACCATTTTTAGAGTTACCATGGATTGAAATAATAACGGGAATTTTTTTTTGGTTAAAATTTCTTTACTCTGAAATATCAAAATGTGAATAAATCCACTTCTAAACTAGATATCTCAAAAATCCTAGTTCTGGTTCTGTAGAGAATTCTCAACTGTGCATAGGCAAAAAATTATTAATGTAGAACTGCACTTCTCAAACTGTGGGGCACGCCCCTAGGAGGAAAGCGCGAGCATATTGAAAAGTCGAAAACAAAAGATTTAAAAAGAATTACTAATTTATTGAAAGTAAACAAACAAAATATATTCTGACATAATAAAAAATAAATAAAAAACATTTACACTGATTGCACACATTACTTACCGATACATATAAATGTATCAGTACTGCATAATGTAATTTTATCATTAATTTAGCAATACTAGGTTAAGAATAAATTTAATAATTACCAGTGACCAAAGCGGATTATCATATATAAAATTATATGCAAAAATTAACACTTATCGTGATAATTTGTACGGTTTATTATTAATCCCTTAATTGCCGATTAAAAGTTACGCGATTCGTTTCCCAATGCTACCGTCTTGCACGTGTGTACGCATATGTGGTTTATTGGAAGGACGAGATTGATTGATTGATTATTAACATCACTTGATTGATTAAATGAATATTAACGTCGCACTGTTCAGCTACGAGGGCTTTTGCCGACGCACCACGTAATTTTGAACCATGGTGAAGTGACGTGGACGACACCCGAGCTGGCACCCCCTCTCCTAACTACCACACCAACGGGAGGACGTTACAGCTCTCGACAGATTTAACGTGCATCGCTGCCCTACACGGCGGGTCTTTAGTGGTACTGGGCTCGAACTCGTGACAAGGCAAGCCACGGTCCGATACCTATACCACTCAGCTACCGCAGCCACATTGGAAGGACGAGAAAGGGAATAAATAAACAAATCTTCTGAAATAAGTGATTCCTTCGCAAACGCTGTCATGATCATTTTATTGCATTCCAAAACCTTCGGAATAATTTTATGGGTAGGAGTGCTCAGAAAAGATCGTATTTTGGAAAGGCGTATATATACGTCAGGGCTGTAGCGCACACAGAAATTTTTCCAAGGGGGGGCCGGGGTCGAAAGTTTACCATTCTTGTATTTTGCTCCTTTTGATTTTATCGATTTTCGGGAACAAAACACGGTAAAAAACTAATTATTGAATAAATAATTATAGCATTAATTAATAAAATTAATCATTAATAACAAATACTTTATTAAATTTTACGTATTATATACTTAGAATTATAATCAATAAAAAAAAAATCGACGGCTTTGGGGGGGGGGGGGGGC
>BMAV01005954.1:3459-19469 GCA_019973955.1 Trichonephila inaurata madagascariensis
ATTATTACAATTTTTATCATAAAATAAATACAACAAAAGATAATATTAGCTTATTAAACGTATAGATATAAATTATTTACACTATTTTAAACATTAATTGCACAAAAATTGAAATAGTATTATTTCTATGAGCTGCATTATTGCCATCTATATATTGAGAAAATTTATTGAACTTTGGATCTTAATGCTATATACTTAATTATGCCATTTATTTATCTTGAAAAAACAATTTAAAGTATTCAATTTAGGATTTTTTAAACAAAATAACTTTAAATTACTTTAATTACCTAATTTTGTTCTAATCTGTATTTAAAGCGATTATTGCTTTTTCCAATTTATGTGAAATTGGGTATATGTTTCATTGAATGTAAATTACAATAATGTTTTGGAAAACTGATAAATGTTTGCTATTGTGTGTCAATGTGGAATTTGAATAATATTGAAATTAAAATTATTTCTGCTGTTATAAATTTTAGCGCATATTAAATTATTTTAAATCGTATTTGAATATATATGAATATATATTAGCTTAATTTGTGACGGGGCTTTATCGTGACTTCTATTAATAAACCTCTTGGGAAAACTTTGGGGCCAGAATGGCAATTCTTTCCAACCAACCCAAGAAGAAAACGCTATTATGTAAATTAGGAAGTGTATATATTGGAGCTTTAGTATTCGCGTTAGAGTTCCCAAAGTTCTGATAGTGAGTTCTAAGGAAGAGGTCTAATAGTGCCAGTGAAGTTCTAGGAGAGTACTAGGAGAGTTCTACGTGAATTTCGAAGCCGGAAGATTATACATTTGCCGGATCAAGTGGGATGAAGTATTAGTTTGACGATATAAGGAGTGTAGTTGTTCGCTGTGGCATTGCGGTAAGATAATTTAGATTAAGCTTTAAGACTAGAGCGGATTCCAGTAAGTTAGGAAATAATCTATAAATATAGATTCGGTGGTTTATTGCGCTATTTGTTAGAATTACAGTTTAAGTCTCATAACTCCTGATTATAAGCCTCCTAGACTAGTGTTGATTGGTTTGATATAAATTAAGATCATAATGAACTAATTTTATTATGGAAGAGTTTGGTGATCAATCTTTTATTCCCTCAAACTATAGTCAAGTAGATAATGAAGAGATGATACCCCCAGTCCACGGGGTATCACAAATTGTGTGATTGTTTGGCTGAATCGTATTAAGGCAGACTGACTGGATGAATATTTTATTTGATAAGAAACAACTACTTTTTTTAAAAAAAAAAAATGAAGAAAACTAAGGACAAAAAGAAATTTAGAAAATTGAAGGAAGTATTGTTTATATAACCTTTTAAGTTTTTATATATAAATCTGTGTGTGTAAGTTGCAGATTTCATCTGCATTCAAATTCTTTTTTTATGATATAATTTATAGTACACTAATGTGTAAAATAAGTTTAAAAAGCATAAATTAATTACAAACTAGTGTACTCTTTCCTATAAAACTATTATTCGATAACTATTATTAAAGCTAGTCACAAAGAATTTCTCTATTGGTTTTAACAATGAAAATTAATTAAATCCCATTTCCTAACTTAAAAAAAAATACTTGAACTTTTTTTTTCATCTATAAGCTTATTCAATTTAATGTTTTGGTATCCTTTTTTTTTTAAGAAAATTTTTACCAAAGAATCTTCCCGTGTCATTTTCTGCTTAAGAAGCTTACTCGTGCATTTCTACCTGGAAGATATTTTACCTCCTACAGACGTGCCTTCAGTTTGAGAGCTTTGGGAACTGCCACATGCATAAATGCAACTGAATATGAAATCACAAAACGTAGAATTTTCTCCAATTTCCGATTACACTCCTAAAAAAAGATTATTTTCCCATTTCTTTCAGAAAGAAAAGGAAAAAAATAAAAATTCAACAGAAATCGGCTTCATCAACCGGAAAAAGGAAAATTTCCGTTCATTGAGAAGAAATAACCTTGGCTCAATTTATTCAACTTCAACTAAACTCGGACGTATTCTGGTAAAAAGAACGGATTATTGAAGAAAGAAAGAATGCCTATATTTTCGGAAAACTTCTCACGAAAAGGATTGAGCGATGAGATTTCTTACAAGATAATGAAGAAATACGAGGAACCGAATCAAAAGGACGAAGCTATCTATCATCTGCTAACGGAAAAGACAAATTTGATTGAGACTATATATTTCCCGACTCAATAACTTCCCAGTGGATAAAAATCCTAATGAATGAACCTAAAAACAGCATTGTTCGGAATAATAAGCATTCCATTTTGTATAAATAACTTTACCTGAAGCTTTGTAAGTAGTAAGCAAAAAATAAAAGTAATATTATATATATCGATGTCAACTTTTACAAAAATGGTTATTATACGACTGAAATAAATTTCATTTTGTAGTTTATGCAGAATTTTTTTTCTATTTTTTCTCTAATGCTCATAAAAGCCTTCATTGCAATAATATATTTGATGTATTCAAGAAAACTGCAAGATCATATGTTTTTATGTTCATTTTAATGGTTCCTTTTTGAAACTGAAATTCATACACAAATAAAGTAAATTGGTATTCTGTTTGTTAAAAAGTGTTATTTAAATTAAACATTATCTTCAGTATCTCTACGATTTTCACTCGTATATATTTCAAAACATTTCAACTTATGTTTGAATAATCGGTATTTTAAAATTTTTGTAAGCGTTTCTGGTATATTGCTGTGGAACATTTTTTTTATGATATTGATTTCGCATTATTATTATTAAATTATGCATGTGTATACATAAAAATTATTGTATTGTACATTATGTTGTATATTATTATTGTGTATTGTATATCATTATTGTGTATTGTATATCATTATTGTGTATTGTATATAATGTTGTATATTATTGTATATTGTATATTATGTTGTATATTATTATTGTATATTATTATTCTATATTGTGCTGTATATTATTATTGTATATTGCATATTATGTTGTGTATTATTGTATATTTGTTGTATATTATTGTATATTGTATATTGTATATTATGTTGTATATTATTATTCTATATTGTGCTGTATATTATTATTGCATATATGTATTGTATTCCTACTATTATATATATATTAAAAAATAAACTCATTGAGATTGTAAGAAAACAGCGCCAAACTCTTGCTAAGAAGTTGTGGTTACAATAATGACCAACAAAATCTTCTTAAAATTTTCAAATAATTCTTATTTGACAGTATATTACTAATATATAAAACTAAAACTAAAAGGAACTGTTCACTCTAATATGTTTTTATGTTCCAAATTAACAATCCGTTGGGAATTGAAATACTACATAAAAATGATAAAACTCACCAAAAAAACTCCTTATGAGTGGAAATATATTTTGGAATGTAAATGAGTAAATATGAATAATTTTTGGAAAAAAAGCGCAAAATACTCCTCGGATAAACTTAACTATAACATAATCTGTCCGAATATATTGTTTTATTATTGAACTGATTTATTTTTTTCTATTTCTTGAATTTATTTCGAATATATTATTACATTTAATTATGTTTCTAAGAGCATTTAAGAACTATAATTAAACTACAGGTATTTAAGGTATATATCATCTTAAAATATGATTAGAGTAAAAGAAGGGTTTTTTCACATGCAATCTTTAAGTATCTACTCAACATCACATTTAGAATTGGATAATTTAAATTTAATACGAGAAAATGAAGGTGTACCAATTTTCTCTCCCAATGGTTACTTAGCGAAATCTCTCAAGATTCAAATCCCCAAACATACCTTCTCATAAAACGAATAAATTTCTTTATCTGGTAATGGTAGAACATATTAAAAAATGTTAATTTACGAAGCTTTCATTAGGACTATTAAGTATAATGATGAATAATGAGGATGATAGGTATGGGATGTGTTTTTATATTTGGGGGGGGGGCGCCATCAATTTCAATCATGAAATGCACTCATGTCCAAAATTAAGATCACAAACACAAATCCAAGAAAACTGATGAACTATTCCCTCTGTTGCCACGAAATTTGGCACAGAGACGTATTACAGTGTGAGAAAGAATATAGCAACACAACCATATGGAAAAGATTTTAATTTTGAATTAAGATACAGTATATATCAAAAAGTGTGAAATTACGAAACAGAGATAAAGCATTTAAATCGTTAAAAGTCTGTCTAATTTGAAGGGTGACCACCATGTACCGGTATACAAACTTCAAAACGAGTTGAGATACTGTTTATGAAGGTTGTGACGAGCTCACGCGTAATTTCATTAACATGTCCTTTTGGGTTCTTTGGGGCCAGAATTAATGGCAACTCTTTTCCAACCAAACCAAGAAGTAAAGCGTGAATGAAAGATGCAAATTAGGAAGCTTTTAAATATCAGAAGTTAGAGTAAGTGGTGTGGCAATTTGGGGAATGTTATGACAGTCCGTGATTCAAGTGTGAAGAGATTTTGAAAGGTTAAGTGGCACCCAACAGAAGTTATCCGTGGCAGAGAGCCCTTAGGTTAAGATGCATACCGTTGCACGCCAGTGAACCGCAACTTCCAATAGGATTAAATAGTTTGACACTTCGTTGAACGAAAAGGATAGGAGTGACTATTTAAATATCCGGATCTGTGATCAAATTGGAATTAACCTTAGGCGAGTTAGTTATTGATAGTGGTCCGGGCTACGTTATTTTGGTATTATATATATATACTGTGTGTTTAGCCACCGTAGATTCTCTCACATATCATATTATTATCTAATCTGTTAAAGGTTTAAGTTTAAGGTCTTAATAAAGTCATATTAAGATCATGACAGCTTCTAGTTTTTCATTTATTCCTACATCTCTAGTTCACGCTCATAATCAAGGAGAAGGGCACCCCAGGGGGGGGGGGCGTCCTTACAAGGTGTCAACAAATATTTATGGCAACAAAGCCCATTCTTCTAAAAACACAACTTTTACTCCTAGGGGGTGCTGTGAAGTGGGCTACGCTGAAAAATAACTTTTCCAAGACCATCCCAAATATGTTCAATATTATTTAGAACCAAAGACCTCAAAGGCCAAACCATACGGTGAATATCCCCTCCCTAATGAAATTCATCAACAATGTGAGTTCTGTGTGGCTGATCATTTTCGTCCATAAAAATGTAGTCCGGGCCCATAGCACCCCAAAACACCTCACATAGGCTTCCAGGATCTCATCCCTATAGCGCTATGAGTTGACAGTACTTGTATCGAAAACGTACAGGGATGTACGACTGCTCAACAATATGCCGCCACACGCAAGGATTCCTTTGCCACAAAATCTATCCCTCAGGGGGCTCACCTTCTTTAGGTAAGGGTGTCACAATCCCGAGGTACCCTAGTGATCTTTTCCTTTTCCCAAGGGGTTTACTATCTTATCACGACCCCTGGGTACCCCAGTGATCCTTCTCTATTTTCGACCCTCCATCTTGTCATCCAATTTCTTCTTTCCCGTTCAGACCACAGACCTATTAATGTTTGGCGCAGTATAGCCAAAACTGGCTCTTGCGCCATAAAACACCCAACTCATCATCATCATCATCATCGCCACGAAATCTATCGATTTTTGTTATGTAGGAGGAATGAAAGCGAGCTCCACACTTACTCTCCAAATGAAAACTCGACGAGAATCCCTTTGTCTGGGGACTCTTCCACTCATCACTGAAAAGAACAAACACGCCCCCATTCTTGTGGGGTCCTTGACTGATGTTTTCAGCTCCACAAATATCCTGTCTTTCCTGTAGGCTGCAGTCAAAGGACACACAAGACCAAACACCGGGCGTAAAGAACCGTCTCTGCAAGACGGCTGTAGAGCGTTTGCCTAGAAATTCTTCTTCCAGACACAGCAGCAAGGTCACGAGCGAGCTGAGGAGCCGTTGTCCACCTATGTCGGCGTGCACTTAAGGCCAAGTAGCTGTCCTGTGCAGATTTTCATGCTCTGGGGAGAATTTGGCTGACCTTCCTGTCGACAGTACCACTTGTTTGGAATTAGTTCCACAGCCGGGACACCACTTTAGGGCCACTTGTAACGATCGAGCCATCTCCGCTTGAGACTGGCCAGCTTCGAGTCTGCCGACGGCTCTCCATGTCAACGAATCATCAAAACGATTTTGAGAAGCCATCCTCACTGCTAACTGGCTAACTTGTTTGTTTAATGCAATGTTCATAAAACTTCAGAAAAAATTCTGATATGCTTAAACGGTCTTTATCCAGTAATTCTGTGCAGAAACTAACGGTCAAAAGATCTTTTCCTGAACTGAAGGTTGATATTATACTACCCGGTCTTCAAAATATGTAAAATACAATTTATTCAAGTTTTTCTTTAGGTAATTTAGAATTATGACGAAAAACATATTTGTGACTTTAATTTTGGACATGAGTGTACTTAGGTATTAGATGGCATGTTTAAAAGATTACTAAAACTAAACTCAGTGGCACAACAGCCTATGAGGGTCAAGGCCTACTGCATCCATCTCAGTTTTAACGACCGTGGGCAATGAGATGCATGAGCAGATATTCCGATCAGGTGGTCAGTCTCTGACGCGAAACCTCCGGTGTTTAGTTCCCAACTTGGTAAACATTTATCAACCTACTGAAGGGATAAAAGGCTGATGTCTTAAATATTAAGAATGGAAAAAAAAGAATCCCATTGACAATAAATATCACTTAAGATTATAAATACAGGTCAGTACAAATAAATTTATGTTTAAAGTTTCTCTGGAATTAAAGTAATATATTCAAAGTTCAAGCCAAGTCTTCGGAACTTTTTTAAAATGTTTTTTTTTCACTTATAAACAAAGAACGGGAAGCTCAAAGACATATTCTATACTATATCATATATATTTGGAAGAACAATAACTTAAATACTCATCTATAAATTTCATATCTTTACTGAAATTGGCACCAATACTCTTCGATATTATAAGCATAAAAATTTGAATTAGCATAGCAAAAGCTCTTTTTGACTTTTTCTGTGAAGAAGCTAAACACGTTTATTGAATTGGCTTTGCCCAGCCTTAGATGTAATTTTAACTAATAAATTCGGACTTATATGGAAGATCTGATTATCGCTTTACAAACATCGATGGGAAAAGCAAATTCGAAGAATGTTTAATTCGCTGATAATTGTTATTTAAATTTATATTTATAAACAATAATGTGTATTAAATCGTTGCAGTTTTCTATAAGAAGTAGGATGGAAAAGAAAGGTTTTTAAATCATAAATTAGAATAAAACATGCATTTATCGGGAATAAAATCAGGGCTTTTAAAGACACTTGAGGCAACAAATAAAAAAAGTCTCTTGGAACATTTAAATTGTCTCCTAGTTATGATTACCATACTTTAAACCATAGTGGGCTTCCAATTTATACACACATTATACACATCCAATTAGTTTTGTCTATTTATGCAAACATAAACTACATTCATATATTTATATGTTTCGTAATGTTTAAAGTTTCTAAATTTCTAATTATATATTTTTTCGTATATAAATTGTTCGGTAGTTTAAAGTATTTAATTACAATATTAGATTTGTTTCAACGTATAAATTGTTAACAGTAATGTTTAAAACTAGTAACTGTTTCTGTAACATTAAAATATGATTTGTGAGCTAGAATAATTCCATAATTAGAGGTTTGTGTTGGGCATTGTTGTAAGATTATATGATATGCATCTTATTGAATTAGTGTTCTCAGCGTTAAGGAATGATTAAATAAAGTTAATGTTGGCACTTTTATTTGTAAAAGTAATCCATGAAATATTAAGAACACTTTGTTTCAACATTTCGTAACAAACACAATGCCGAAAACAGAATAATTCGACTACACAGTTTACATTAGATAGACAAAATCCAAAACAACTATAATTTCCTCAAATGGAAGAAAGTTAAATCACACTAGTAATACGAGGTGATTCATAAGGAAGTAAATAGTTTTAATGCATAATAAATCAAGAGCAATTTAAGATATTATATTACTTCTGAAGCTCAGTGGCCGAATGGTAGCGTATCGCACTTCCACACGAAAGGTCTGGAGTTCTATCCTCGGGCTGGGCAAGATCGACTCAGCCTCTCATTCCTTCAGTGGGTCGATAAATGAAACACCCTTGCCCAGAACATTCGGTGGATCTATAATTAGCTTTCTTAGGGACTAAACACTGGGTTTCGCTTCAGACTGAACACTTGATCGCGTGACATCTGCTCATGCACCTCAGCGCCTAATGGTCACTTTTACTGAGATGGGTATAGTAGCCCTTGGCCCTCATGGGCGCGCCACTGAGTTTAGTTTAGTAAGTTACTTCTAACAGAAATGTATATGATTATTTTAATTTTGTGAAGACGCTATCCGCGTCCCCTTCTCATTAACAAATCCTCTTGGGGAATCTTTGGTCCTTAAAAACTATTTTATTTGAACGCACCCTCTGAAGAAGAGAACTTGAATATGTAAATTAGGTCTACTATATATAATCTAGGCTTTCAAGCTAGAAGGGAGAGAGAGATAGGATACATTGCTAGTGGAACAGTGATTAATCAAATTTATAGTGTAACGCAGATATTTGTTATTTGATAATTGTAATAATTAAGGTGACGATTTGTCACTGGAGATTGAATAGAGATTACATAGATAAGAAGGCAGTGTACTTGAACCAGAAGTAAGTGTACTGGTATTTAAAGTCTTCTCATACTTCGCGTACCTTGTTAATTGTCTCTATATTGCTTTAATTGGGTGCATCTCTTAGTTTTGATTAAACGAACTTGTGTTATGGTTGGTGTTTCAAAATGAACTAAGTAATTTTGAACATGCCTAGTCTTCCTTCCCTTTCTGTCACATCTCTAGGCATGGATCTGGATCCTTACAATTTTTGTTAGAGGCAGTCATGTATATTCTATGTGTGAACCCTTAGTCACACGGCACACACTGAACCTGTAATCCCTCTAAAGCGGTTGTAATACGCTGTTACAGCTCCGTGAGATCAACAGAAAGGAAAAAGACGAATACCTTGTCCTTTAAGTACCTCACAGAAAGAAATCACGAAGTGTTAAGTCAGGATTTCTGGAGGGGCCATTGGGTAAGTGGCATGTTGTAGTGTGCAGTTCGTCTAATCTATCAGTAAAGGAAATGTTCATCGAGGTAATCTCACACGATGGCCAACCAATGTTGTGGTGTATTCTCCAGTTCGAGAATGAAGTTGTCAATGTCGTCCTGCAACTGTGGCATCAACCAAAGAATCATCATATCCAAAAACGCTGTTCACGTGAAAGTTTGCTAAACTCATGAACCCCCAAATCTTTTTCCATTGCAGACATGGCGCATGGCACGTATACTATTGCATGAATCACTTCTGTCAGATGCGAGACACCAATTTTAAGAGTACATCTACCTTATGGTTAGCTGAGGTAGAGCATGTTTTTGATTGCTATTTTTTACAGCATCTGAGAAGTGTACACTTCTTTATGAATAACCATGTATAAAAATATATTGGTGCCAATTATGAGGATGAACTCCAAAAACAAATGAGAATAAAAAAGATTGCCTTACTTGTTCGTGTTCTTTCTTGTTATGTTCTGTATTAACGATTCATAATAAGTAATAATAAAAGTATCAAAGAGCAACACAAAAGGCATATCGGTGATTTGCTTCTGAATTCTCAATAACAGTCAAGTGACTAACTAATATATATATATATATATATCAACATGGCTCTATTTTTTCTTTTTTCGATTATGTCGAAAATTTCTGCTGTACGGGGAAGGTTGGATCCATAAAGCATTGTTAACCCTAAATCCCTGGCCTAATTCAGCGACAGCTTTAGAAATCATAATAGGTCTCCTGTTTAGTCCAAAAACTTTTTTGTATCTACATCTGTTGTATCTTGTGAACTCCAATTTCTTCCTTCTTTAGCATTGTAGGTTCTAGAACTTTTTCACTTTTATTTTATTATACTATATATATATATATATTTCATTCTCCTGACTTCAGCATCAAACCTCTGGAAATTTAATTATAATTACTTAGTATCAAACTAGATGTGGAAACCTGTTAAGAAGATGGCAGCCACTCGATTACTGTATTTACGGGATATAAATAGCCTTTGTCGTTCCATATCCCACAAAACTCATAACTGTAATTGTGGATACGACCATTAATTATAGTTAATATTTATACTAGTTGTAGCTGAGAGAAAAGTCAAATTTTTTTAAAGTTGTATTTTTCAGTTTATATAATCTGAATGCTGCGAACAAAACACAAAATATTTTTATAAATATTTTTCCACGTTTCTTGTGCAAAAATATACACTGCTAAGAAAAACATTATTTCATACCTTAGCAATTTAGAAGTATAAAACTTACAAAGGATCTTCAAGAGGAATCTGTTATTTCGTTATATTTTAGGCTGTGGTCGCTTAGTAGTCATGGTCGTGTTGTCGAGTTTCAGGTTCGAAATCCAGTGCAACTGAAAACCCACCGTGTAGATGGACTGATGCACATTAAATTTGTTGAGGCTTAAAGTCCTCTCTTTGGCGTGGTATAAAAGTGTGGAGAGGAGGCTACAGCTCAGCTATTGCACTTCTGTGTGGTTCAAAGTTACAAAGCATGTCGCTAATTCCCCTCGTATTGTTTCACAATGTAACATAAATTAAGATTAAATCAGTTCGTTATTTTTTTAACCTATTCACGTTTCAGATATATAACTTACTTATTTTTCACCCAAATAAAACTTTGCCTTTTCTTTATTCATAAAAATTCATAATTCGCATACAAACTAAAAAAAAATCTAAATTATTTTTATTTTATTTTATTTATTTATTTTTAAATATTTTTCCTTACCTACTGAATGTCTTAAATGATTTTTAAAGTCCATTACCAAAATTTTACATTTACTGTGTTAGAACCGTGTCCAGTTTAAAATTTTATTTGGTACATTATTCCTTTTTTTAGGTAGGGAGTTTAAACAATAAGGAATCTTTTTGAAAAACTCATTTTGTACATTGCAACGTAAATGACTTATACATATGACATTTTATGATAATTATGCGTTTTATTAAAATGATAAATAAGAAATATGTTAAAAGCTTAAAAGTTTCTTTAATATATCTCAATTACTTTTTAAACTTCTCAATACAATCGAGAATATTTCTAAATTCTTCTCAACAGCCAACATAGTCTGTCGTGTCAAAACACTCACAAGAAACTCTTTTCTTTGCACAGCAAACTACACGCTATACTTCGGTTTATTACGGAAGAAATTCAATTTCCTTAACCCCAAAAAAAGTCCAGCGCACCACGCTTTCTAAACAAGGGACCATCTCTCACTCTTAACCATCCTGCTCGAGGGTCAGTCACCTTCTCCTTCAAAAAAAAAGGCAGCAACCCCTCTCCGAAACCGCACCGATCAGCGCCAACATTCTATAATCTACCACCAACAATAGTTCAGACACTACAGTTTCTTGAACTAAAATTTTCTTTCAATACCTATATTTTTTGAAGTGTGTTTTTCATCATTTTCCCTCTTTACTTCACTGACTAAATATATATCATCCCCAGTTGGTATCTAAATGTAGTGCTAAATAAGGGATTTTTAACAGTTAAAAAAATCATTATTTTTTAAAAAATATTGAAATGAATAAAGGCTTTAATAAGCAATATTCCAACTAATATTTCCAAATGACTTAGCATATCAACTCTTGATTATATTTCTCTGAAGTAAAAAAAAATACAGTCGGGCCTCTATTTAATGAAGCCCTTAAATTCCGAAAAAAAGTTCACTGTGTGGAAAATTCGTTAAATAGAGATTCCTCTCCCAATATACTTTTTAAAACACATAAAAAATAATAATAAATAGATTTTATGTATTTCAAATTTTTTTATGTGTTTTAAAAAGTATATTGGGAGAGGAATCTCTATTTAACGAATTTTCCACACAGTAATTTTAAACCTGTATTACCAAATGCGTCCGTAAATTTAATTACTGGCAAAATCTGCTACTTTTGTTTGAATTTTTTTTTTAGAAAAATTGTTTTTTCTCATAATGCGCCTCGTATCTTTGCAATGCACTTACAACTCTTTTAAGCGTACTTTCTCCACACTGTAATCCACGTCGAATTGCTTCAAATGATTTTATCATTTCATGATATGAAAATACAGAAATATTTGAAAAATAGAGAGAAAGAAATCAAATAACGAGAAAAAGTTCGTTAAATAGGAAATGCACTTCGCTATTTAGGGGTCATTTTACAAAAAAAATCGTAAAATGTTCTCTGTTCCAGGAAAAGGTTCAAAAAATAAAGAAATTCGCAATATAGAGATTTGTAAAATAGAGATCCGGCTGTATATTTATTATAATTGTGTCTTTCTCTTATCAATAATATCCAATTTCCTATAATTTGTTTTTCATTTGACTGGCCTCTTCCACATGTTATTCCATTAAAAATAGATTTCTTTCTACTTAAAAAGTCTCATGCATATCCCTTAACCTTAGAAATATCAAATCCAAAAGAAGTCCACACTTTTAAAGGGATCTTTTCATTCAGCTCGACTGCAGTTGAAGGAAAAACTGGTTCAACAAAAAACTTGTCAAAAGAGAGCAAGGAAGCATGACACGGTGAGGGAGCTCTCAGTTGAAAAGTCGAATTCAATTGTATCGCTCCCATTTCGAGTGGGAACAAAATGCCAGCTTGCATCAAATCAGCGAAACAAATCTGTGCACCCTATTTTCCCTACCAGTCTCTTCTGACCTGGAAGATAAGATTTCTGCTATTTTCTCTTGTCAAATAGAGTACATTATAGATAGTATCAAATTAATTTTTTTCTGCATAGAAGATAGTGTCCTTAGAATTGGTTTTTAAAGCCCTTTGAAAAGATAGGAAGTTCCATCATGGAATGAATAAGTTAATAACAAATTATAACTTATGAATTTTGTGTCGTATAAATTTTAAAGTGAAATGGTCATATAAAAAATAAAAAAATAAAATACAACTTTAAAATTCTATTGCTACGAGTTTTGTGCAAAATAGTGTAAATAATGTATATTTCGATGTGTAATGCCTTTATCTTACTCAAAATTAGATTTAATTTACGTTAAAATTGTAATATTCACAAGCAACGCCGTCCCTTACGTTTAATGGTGATTTAATGGGAACTCGGCGAAATCTTGGTGTCATTTTTGGTGGCGACTTTGGCAACCATTTTGGCGACTTGGTGATTATGTTGGTGACCTTTTTTGGCGAATTCAGAACCCTCTGGATTCTTCTAGAATTTAGTAGAGAAATACACTAATTTCAAGATCTATGACGTAAGCGGGTCTTTCTCGAATTATCTGCGAAGGATATAAATAGAGATGCTCGCTGAAAGAAAGCCAGTCTGATTTTGACTAGCGATCAGTTAGTATTGCTCTGATTGTTGAAGCGAATAGTGATGACTTCGGCTGTTGAAAGAGCGATTGCTTGTGAATAATCTTTTATGTACGTGTATTTTAGACACCGATAATTGTGTCTGAATGCTGTTGAAGGTATGAAGACCTTCTGAGATTTATTTTCTGAATATTTCTGCTGAATCCTGTATTTAAAGGATTGGATTTTCTACAATAAATTTTCCTTGCTCCTAAGAAACTGTCTTGTTCTTTGCGACTGATCTGCATAAAATCCTCGAATCCCGATCAATGTAACACTATGCTTCAATAATTTTAAGACAACCAAGTACCTACTAATAAAATCTTTCCTTTATCAACAATTTGAAAAATAGGAAATGAAACGTAAATTTAATTCGTTTAAATTTATTTACAAAACATTATCCAATATACAAATACAAAATATTATTTAAAATGTTTTCTAAAACCCACACTTAATTTAAAGAAAGAAAAGAAAACATATACTTATGGTTGAAACAGATGCACTTATTTGGGTCCATGGAACAATATTAGGTGGAATTCGTTTCAACATACATTTTTAAGGAGATATTTCAATTTAAATGTTTGATTAAAATTGTTAAAAATAATGTCGTAATACGAAGCTAAATGAGGTGCTTTTGGCGACAGACCTCATAATTTTCAACCCCAGCCAATCAACAAACTCATCTGAGATCTCCGAAAAGTATTAAGAATGCCAATTTCAAGTTCACTTTGGCAGACACTTCATAACAATATTCAGAAAGTTTGAAGATAGTTTCATGCGACTAAATCCGTAAAGGGAAATTCTGTCTAAGGCTGTCTAAGAGTCATGATGATTATTGAAGATTGATATTTTTCCATTACAGCGAAATGTAAAAGGAATGCAACAGCTTTTCGGCAATTCTGTAAATTTCAAGCAGCCACAGAAGCACAAGTTTCATGAGTTACTGTCTGCAGCAGGTTACATAAGAATTTTTTTTGAAGAAAGCATATGGTTTGTGCAAGGCTTACAATCGCCCATACAGAACATCAACACTAAAGCGTAGATCCGTAAGAAATCATTAGATTCACTAATGAGTCCTGTTATACACTAACCACTGATTTCTGATGTAACTTTGTGACTGGGCTTTACCGAGTCTTTCAACTAATCCTCATGAGGAATCTTTGAGGTCCCATCAATTGAGTTATTTCACAGCCAACCCACTCAAGAAGAAACCTTGATATTCAGATTAGTTAGTAGATATATAGTAGTGGTTTAGTAGTCGTGAGAAGGGAAAAGGAAGAAGAAGGAGGAAAGGAAGTTGAGATGCTGAACGCGTGAGCTTATGGTAAGGATCTGAACTTAGAAGAGTAATTATAGAACAGGCTTTAATTAATCAAATAAGGTAAGGAAGATTGAGATTCATAGGATAATTTTATTTAAAGTTAAGTGGTTAGGATTCCAGGCGCTTATTCACATAAGATTTAGGGTAACGATATATCACTCCTGATGTCCTTCCTAGAGTAAGATTGTCTTTGATTGTTATAATTGATAATAATAAATTGGTTTTTTTTTTTTATTATGGCTAGCTTGGGTCATCAATCATTACCTCCCACAAATCTAGGTCGAGTAGATGACGAGATGGTTTCCCCAAATAGGGGGTTATCACAATTTTATTTGAGGAAAACCAGGGAACAATGACATATCACTCCATATCCGAGATAGATTCCGATATCGTGGTGGAGCTTTGATGTCTGAGTAACGTATGTTAGAGAGGCTCTACGTCTTTCACACAGACTATTTAAGTTACTGGGACGCTGTTTATTACTGTTGCGATGGTGCTGCTAAAGGTGCAACGCTGTTGACGTCACTGTTAAGGCTGGATTACTCATAATAAAGGCGGCGTTAAGACGACATTGGAATGCCCGTAGATCTGAAATTTGATAGGTCACCATAAGTGTGAAAGTTAATCGGAAAGAAAGTCCATTGGAGTGTGCTGGAAGTCGATCGGTGAAAGAGACCGTGTGGAGTATTGAAGCTTGTAGAAGTATCTATCTAGTATCTGTGAAGCTTTTTTGTGTATCGAGAGTCTCTGGATTTCGCCTTTGGGTGTTTCTTATAGATGGAATACGCCATGCTCACAAAAGTGACACGTGATGCAGAATCACTTTTGTTTTGGAAGTAGTCGGGCAACTATTCCACTATTGGTTTAAGTTCCCTTCACGCGGTGAAGTTCAAAGCCGGTGGTTGGCATGGGAACTACGCCGGCCACTTCACATTCGGCTGGATAAAGGGAGGTCAAAGGTTGACTTCCCTTTGAACATAAGCGTCGGGGTGTCCAGCATGGGTTGCTTTCTCTCGAAAAACTACTTGACCGTTGAGGCGTCACTAGTTCCCTAACAGGAAATGTGTCCTTTAGTGAAGACCGCCGTAAAGGTTTTGGGAGAAAATTTTGAAGCATTTCCATGATTTCCTTTCCAGGTTTGAAAAGCTTTTCCGAATATAATTTATATGACAAACAACTTCCAGAAAGTAGGGATATTCCCTAAATGTAATGTTCAGCCACATCCTTAGATCTTAGCACTGTAGAGCAGGAGTATCCAAACTTCGACCCGTGAGACAACACCGTCTC
>BMAV01005954.1:32874-47151 GCA_019973955.1 Trichonephila inaurata madagascariensis
TATAAAGGTATATTACAAAGTTTAAAAATTTAAAAATGCTACTAATAAGCCAAAAGCTTTACTAATAGCCATTACAAAGTAATCTATTGAAGGCAGATAGCAAACCATTATCAAAAAGGCAATGACAAATATTTTGGATCTATCGGAATAATATCTAAATATATAAAATGCATATTTTTATAGGAACGCGAGAGCATTTATAATATAAAGAAATTTATAACCAAAATGTTTGCTCATAAGACATCAGATTTTCTCACCAATTTCATTTGCATAACCCTGATCGGTTGAATTTTCTTACGTGAAAAAAATAGTAAGTAAACATAAATAAAAGATTTTATGATAACTTGTATTAGAAAAAAAATATTTGGTTAAGAATGCAAAATACGCTCTTACCAAAACGCTGAAGGGTGTAAATATGTCCCTGCAGTCAGGAAATAATGTTTTTTTAAAGAAAATTTTAGTATTCTATCATAACTTCCCCGTTTGCTTGTTGAAAATATTTTCCCGCGTTATTCTTTTAATTTCTCTTCAAATCTCTAAATATAATTTTTCTCCCATTATACCTTATTTAGTATAGCATATATTACATCTATAATATCATATTTTATTTGAAAAACATTTATCTATTGTAAATGTGAGATCATATCAATTCAATTTCATATTAAGAGATAAATCACGAATTAAGAGAAAAATGCATCGCCAATGAAATGACGATTTCCCACTGACGTTAAAAATGAAGTGTATGTGCATATTTAGTTATTTCTACAATAAAACTGAAAATATCAAAAGATAAAAAGAATGGTTCCAAACAGCGGTGCAACTTTTTAATGTATGTTGCGTAAGCGCTTACGTGCTTGTGAGCTTTGCATTTAGAGAGGAATGTTTCATAAGAAAATGTGCTAACTTCTATTCTACGTTTATTTGTACACCTCAGTAATTCAAAAGCAGACACGTTAAACGAGAAAACACTACTTTAGCTTACTTCACGAAGAGGGGAATCATCAGGTTTTATTAAATATTTGTTAACAATGCACTTCAAAGCAGTGCGAGGTTTATTATCGATGAACGTTGTTATTTTGAACCAAGAGCTATAGAATAAGTTGATGCCTGAGTTGGAACTCTCCTTCCCAAACTTCCGCACCAAGCAAACATGAACAATTTTGGCCTCGTCAGATTTGACGCGCGTCAGCTAATGACACACTACACGGTGTGTCATTAGTGGCAAAAGGACTCGAACCTAAGACAAGAAAAGAATAACGTCGACCAGAAATTTTTGACCACATGTCCACTCGGCTACCCCGAAAACAAAAATCTTACAGATAATTAATTCTTGATCGATGAAATTTTCCCGAAATGTTCCCAAAAAAGGCACATTTTTTATTGCATTAAACTGAGCATAATACTTAACACAATGAGAAAATGGAAGAATTTATTTTTTTTTATTCTATAATTATTTTTTTAAAATTTTATGTTGGTGTATGCTTTTTATATATACACTCTGTATGCTCTATGAAGACTGTTTCATACATCTTATAAGAACTCCTCTTATGCTTACAAAAAAAAATTCATGTTCGTACCTATTTTTCAAACATTTGAGGATTTTGTGTGTGTGTACATATATAAACATACACAAATTGAATCATGGTGTAATACAAAGTTTTATATTGCAATCAGGATAGAAATATATCGACTTTTTTTGGATTATATTTCCTTTTTCATTTCTTCTCAAGTAATAAACTGCGCATTGTCTTGCCGATCCATGTTCCTCATCGAAAGTTTTCAAGAATCTAAACTCCTAACTTCAATGAAAAATTTTCGCCTTCACCACCAAGAAAATTCCTTATGAGAAGTATTCCAGTACCATGGAAAAATTAAATCTCTTAAAAATACTAGCAATAATAAGCTCTTTATAAGAATTCAAAATTCGTGGAAATCAAAGATAAAAAAGAAATAATAAAATATCAGCCCACTGTACAGCGTACGGGAGAACAAGTTGCTGGCAAATTTTGTTAACCCGTACGGTGTACGGGCAAACCAAGTAAGGGATTAATCAATAGAGAAAACGTTCTTAATTTTTAACACCTGTTTTATTCTACAAATAAAAAAAAAAACTCTATACTTATGTAAACTTGAATTTGTTTTATAAAAAAAAGCATTTAAACTGGAAATATTATTAAATTATTGTACAGTAAGACAAAGCTTTGTTAAATTTTTAATGAGGAAAATTTTCTGACTGATTCAAAGGCGGATCATTCATTGAATCTTTTATTCCTCTTAATAGCTCTAATTAATAAATTTATATTTTTAACACAGTACCGTGCAGTAAAATTTCATTTTCTTTGTATTTTCATTTTATTTCATAAAACATCCATGTTTTCATCGAAGAAAATCTTTAATCAATCCATATTTGTTTTCCTTTCATTTTTGATACAATTTTCAGTTGCTTTCGAAACTGTCGAAATATCCCTCGAGAAAGCAATAGCTACATCATTTATTCTAATTCAGCTGAAATGTATCATTCGTTGCAGAAAGAGAGCAACAAATGCAAATACAACCCCATTATACCCTTTTTATCCATTTGTATCTATCAATACATCATCAAATTTCTGCAAATTTTCTACTTGTCAATTTACGCCTACTTTCCTTGATTCAACTATGTCTTCAGAATCAAAGTTTATTTCTCCATCACTATATATTTCAATATTTCTAAATCATAGTGACATATCAAACAATACGTTTTGTCTTTGATTTTGTTATGTAAAGGTAGACACTCAAAAGTCTTTCAAATGCATCAAAAGAAATCACTATATAACATTTCAAAAATTTCGTAAAAATGTCACATCTTAATGTATACATATATATATATATATATATATATATATATTAAATTAATATTTACTTTATGAGACTCGTACTTATACTTCTAATATCTAATTCATGAATCCGAAAACCCTGTTTCGAAATGAGTCTCATTTAATTTTTCTCTAAGAGATTACAGCATTATTTTCACAGATTTACTAGTGATTCCTCATTAAAAGGTTAGACCTTGAATTTTTGATATTGAGGGTTCCTAGTAAAATAATATCATAATAGCTTACACGTGTATGACTAAGATGTTTTAACCTCTCCCTAAACACTGATGTAATTTCTAAAAAATAACTTATATTTATCTTCACTTGAACACGTGATCATATTTCTAAACTGTATTTTTCCCTGTTTATCCTTGAGTCCTTAAATCTGGAAATTCCCTCTCTTGTAATTTTGCTCACTCGCTGGCTAGTTGGTCTTGTACTCCCAAAGTTCTGGGCTCGACCCCGGCCTGTCGGTGGATTTTCATAATGCAGAAAATCGACAACGTTCATGTCTTATGATTATGCAGCACGTTAAAGATCCCTAGATCACCTGTTTGGCTTGGGTGCTCTTGGAAAAGTTAAAAATTCATAGAAAAGAATTGCATCGTCAAAATTCAGGTGCTGCCCTCTGGGTAGGAGTCTGGACGTAAAAGATACAGTGGCAATTGGTATACCACCTATATGGTGTCGCACTAAAAATGATACAAGCTCCCGGGGAATGTATTCGGTCTGCAATGGTAAATAGCATTGATGGCCCCATTTTGGGGGAAAAATTTGCTCTCTAGCGAACCTTATTTTTCAATTTAATGCTGGGAAGCGAACTTTCCCTGTAAAACTCAATTTTCCACAAGGAGAGAATAACTGCGGTGAAAACAATACTCGTGGGTGTTTCAACATAGTGTTCCTGGTCAGACAATACACAACTTATGAATATCATACAATTCTAATCATTACATTATATATCAAATAATTGTGATATTAAATGCAATGAGATTTATTTAATAACAATTAACACATATAAATATATATATATATATATTAAAAATCTACAGCTCTAAGATAAGTGTTCTTTTGAATAATTTCTGTGTATTCAAGTGATTCCATTTAAATTATGTGNGTAAATAATCATCAAATTTTAAAATGTTTTCTTAAAGTAATCCGCATCATGACATATAAAGGGAAAAAATTCCCTTCATCTTTCCCACACATAAATATATGTATAATACCTAAAAGAAAAGAAAGAAGATTGTCATGCGAATTGTTTACTTAAATATATATACGTATCCCTAAAGTCCAGAGATTCCATTTTGGTTTTACAGGTTTACTCTTGATGGAATAAATTTATCTACCTTAAGCTTATAAACGTAGAAAATGGTAAGTCGTAGGATAAAAGTATTTTTCTGCAAATGGAAATACCTTGTCTCCCTTTTAAAGGATAAAATTGGATCTCTCTACAGCAAAGCTAAAGTTAAAGTGAAAACAAAAAATAAATGTGAAAGGAACTTATTAAGGAAAAAGGAAATCAGATTAACGGAAATAATAGGAAAGAAGAACAGATTTTGCAAAACGTTCTCTCGTTGAATTTATCCATCAGGCTAAAATATAAATATTCGTGGATTCGCTTAAAGATAAAGTGAATGTCCCAAAACTCAGAAATAAACTCAATAAACTCGTTATAGTAGAAAAACCATTAATATCAAATCCAACTTTTTTATGAAATATGAATACTTCTAGATTGAATATCGTGAAAAAAATAAAAGAAATTTAAATGGACAAACGCTGCATACTGCCTGTGCCTGTGATAAATTGGAAAAGTTGAGCATTACGCACAAACTTTTTCTTCTCCAGAGAAACGCATCCACATCGCTTGAGATTAATTGAACTGGATGCTCGTTTGTAAAGCTGTTTTCATCCCTTTATCACGGATTCACAAACCGTGATTATATGTATTTATTTCCCGCTTCACTTATTCTTTGATGCGCATTTTCCGAAAGATTACCACAAGAAGTGTGAAAATGAAAGATGTATAATATATTGAGATAAAATTGTCCTCAAAAGCAATCTATTCTGAAAAAAATACATAATCTACAATGTTTCTTACCAAGGTTTACGTTTTATCTTGCAAGCGCTGAAGAAAAGGAACACAGGAATCACATTCATAGCAATAATTACATGCCTTGAAATGCTAAAATTTTTAAAAATCTATTTTTTTNTTTTTTTGACACATGAATAAAAGTTATTCCGTATAATCAGATTCTACTAATAACAAATATGAGAATGATATATTGCAACATTTGAACGGTATCGAATTTTTTTTAAACAATATATATATATATACACAACACTCGCTACGCCTGTTCTCAAGATTATTAACTATTATACCACGAATAAGGGCATCTTGAAGTTTCTTGTAGCTATATAGCACATTTGATTTTCAGCGAATGTCCAAAAATATGCCTTTTCTCCTTTTATTAAGTTATATTCCATCGCGCGTGTTAACTTCAAGCATTTTTTTATGTCCTCACTTACAACTCTTACATGATATCTAAAGTGATATTTGTGTATATATAATTTTCTTTATTTTGAGTTGGTATTTCTCTGTTCTGACACACACAAATTTACACACACACATATATATATAATAACAGTGAAGAAGTACTAGAATCTACAGTGCTAAAGCAGGAAGAAATTGGAATTCACCAGACACAACAAATGTAGATACAAAAAAGTCTTTGGACTAAACTGGAGACCTATTATGAATATATATATATGTATATATACATAATTTCCCAGCTGCATGCTGAAAATAGCTTTTGTGCTTAATTTTTACATATCTACTTCTTTAAATAATTAATATATACTTCAATTTAATGTATATTTTATTTATTTAAGAAGACAGTTTCTGCTCGAACATTCTTTAGTATGCTCTGTATTTAATTAAACTCTAATACTTCCAGACTCTATTTGTTACAGTATGTTTTCTTTTCAAATTAAAAAAAAATAATAAAATTTGAAGTACCTAGTCTAAAACATTAATATTTTTTTTTTAAATTATAAAATATATTTAAAATATATCATCCACACAGACTTTTTCATCCATTTAAAATTTGAAAAACAAAGTATACCGGTGCAAGGTCAAAATTCCGCTGAGGGATTTGCAAATATTTATAAAGACAAATATTCGAAGTGTCCACTGTGCGCATCGAAGCAGGCTTAAGCCCACCTTGGATTGGATGAATGGACACGTTGCAGAAGCGCGGTGTCCTCCGAAGTACAAGCAGCTTGCATACGAGCAACTAAGTCCGTTTGTGTAGTCCCTTAAGCCTCGACACACGAAATCCTTGAGACGGCTCGTAGAAAAAAAAAAATCAATGGTGTGAGTTCTCGAGATGGAACCAGGCCCTATGGTGGCCATGGAACCAGAGCCCTATGTCCTATCCAGCGGCCGGAGTATGTCATTTCAAGCCAGTCACGTACAGGAACGCAGAAATATCCCGGAACCCCATCATGTACCATCATTTATTCATCATTATTTACCTCATTTTTCTCGCAAACTATGGATCGTACAGGTAAGGTGTTTTGGGCATTTTTTATGTACTCCTAACGAGGATTCTCGCTGTGCAAAGTTTAAGTGTTATTTTTTGGACACTCTGTATTCAGATGAAATTCAGAGCTAATTGTCGTGTTTATTACTTCGAGGCATTAACTACAATATTTATTCGTATATTCCTCTAATAACATTACACTTCGTATACTGTTAAAAATATCGACCAGATATGACATATTTAATAATATTTTGCTTAGATCTGCTCATTTGTAGATACAAAAGTCTTGAACATACAGCCTTTAGCCATTAAATAAGGTCTTCTATGTGAATTGAAATATTAGACAGTACTTTAATTTTCATTCGTTTTTTTTAATTTATTACAAATTAATATTTACTTTGTTATCAGTAACAAAAACAAAAATGTCAGAAAATTATAAATAATTATTTCTCCGTTCCTTACATTTCTAGCATCAAATGAATTTTTCTTTATAATTACATCCCTCAAATCTGATTTATATATATAAACATGCAATTATCTGATGTCAATGTTCATTAGTCTAATATAATTCAAAATATTTTAATTAATATTCGTAGAGTTAGAATTTGTATAAACAGATTAAAATATGAATATTTTTAATTTGCATCTAATTTAAGTTTAATGAATTCGATATTTATTGAATTGCATATAAAACTGAGTAAAAAGGTTAAATAATATTGAATTATGCATAGCTAACATTTAATGAACCAAAATATTCTACTCATTATTTTTCAAAAATTTTACATCAATAATTAAAATGTATCTTTAAAATTTCAAAAATGTTCAGAACAGTTGAAAGTGTAAACATCATTACTATAAATTAGTATTAATAACACAATGTTATAAGTATTTTGGTTTTATGTATCTTGAAATCCAGAATTGCAAAGCTAGTTGTAATTATTTCCAATAGTCTGGATAATATTTAAATAACTTTTTAAGTTGCATTAAGGGGCTGTTTCCAAATTTATATTTTTTAATTAATGATTCTCTTCTCAAATTTCTGCAGGAGGGTGTGTGTGAGAAACCGTCAAAGCTTTATAAGCAATCAGTATCCATTTTTGAGTCAATGAGATAAATTGATGAAATAACTTTCATTACATAGTAAATAAAATAGAACTATAACTATATTAATGATTAATAACATTTCTGATAAAATGTTGAGTAGCAAAAAGTTATTATAAATAATTTTTATTCATGAATAAAACGTTACATTAACTTGAATAAGTAAGAAAATCATGGGTGTTTCAATTTGGTAAAATTACTAGAAATTTCTTAAGAATAAAAATTTTAAAAAAACACTGCTTTTTTTTCTAACTTTTTTCCTGCGTTCATACAGAATCTTAAGTGTTCATTAATTTCTTCATTATTTTTTAACACTGCATATATTTTGAGTTAAATGTGTACAAGTGATACTTCCTTTCTAAAAATTCATATGCAACAGAAATCATTGCTTGTTCTTTGTCTTAATTAATCCTTGGTTTCTATTTTTTCCTTCTAAAATTATTTAATTTACATTAAATCTATGCTTCAAAAAGCATGCTGTAATCGTAATAGATATCTTTACGAATTCAAAAAATAATTTAAACAATGGAGAGAATAATTAAAATAAAGTAAACATTCAAAGGCATATAATATTTTTTCTAATGTTTGCTTTCAAAAACAAAAAATAATAACCTAAAATAAATAATAACAAAAATAAACAGCATAAATATAATTTTTTCTTTAACAAAAACTAAAAAATTTAAATTGTACACATATTATGTATTTTTAAGCATATTTATTAAAATAAGAAATAGGCAACATAAAATAAAAGTATTTCCCTTCATTATATTTAAATAAATAGATAAATAAAAATTTTAGCTCGAACTTAGTGATTGCACCTCTCTACTTTCATATCACAAAATCAGGAGTACAGTTTGCGACACTCATTTTGACACAATAATGAGCATTCAATTGTTAAACAATTTCGTTGATGATTCGAAATATTTTTCATATGATGAAATTTCTTTTTTTTTAATTTAAATATGTAGAACCTAAATCGGGAATCAGAGTACACGCAATTTTCTCTCTTCAAACAATTAAATCTCTCTAGCAATGACATTCAAAACATACAAATAAGCTCTCTTAATTTATCTTTAGTTATTTTTCAGACTTTTTCGTAATTCCGTAAATCTCCGTAATTCCGAAGCTGTTTGTCAAATAAGAGGTCCATTGCAAATTTATAAACTTGCATTCACCCAAAAATTGAAAAATTTGGAAAGTAGAGTTGTAACACATGTGGTACCCTTGGTCTAGATCAGTGTTTCCCAAACTGTAGGGTGCGCCCCCCTTGGGGTGCTTGATAACTGTACGAGGGGAGCGCGAGCCTGTTGAAAAGTCGAAAACAAAAGATTATTCAAAAAATTATTAATTTACTGAAAGTAAACAAACGAAATGCTTTCTGATATAATAAAAAATAAAATAGACATTAACATGGATATAATACACTTATAAATGTATCAGTACTGTACAATGTATTTTATTATTAATTTAACAATACTAAGTTAAGAACAAGTTTGATAATTACCAGTGACCCCATGGGTTTTTATTAACACTTATCTTGATAATTTTTTTGTACGGTTTATAATTAATTCATGAACTGCCGATTAAAAGTTACTTGATTCGCTCCCCAATGCCACCGTTTACCACGTAGACGTGCGTAATTTGATAGTTTTTTGGAGGGGGGGAGGAGACAAGATAAATAAATAAGCAAATCCTCTGAAATAAATAAACACTGCCAAGATCCTTCTATTGCATTCCAAGGCCTTCGGAATAATTGTATCGATAGCAGTGCACAGAAAAGGTCGTACTTCGGAAAGACGTGTATATACGCCCAGAAAATTAATGCTTTGGCTGAGTGAGACGTTTATATACGTCGGTGGCACAAAAGAGATTAAATTCGTATTGTATCTTTAGTGGCAGAGTATAGTATTATTGAATTCAATACATAGCTATTGTATAGAGGGAGGGGCCGCGATGAAAATGATGATTGTGTGTGAACATTGGGTCGCGAATAATGAAAGTTTGAGCAGCACTGATCTAGATAATAAAAAAGTTTTATCTACAATTGAGATGTCTTTATTGTTACAGAACTCTAATTAGAGATAAAATAAGAGTGGGTCTCTCTCTCTTTTTTTTTAGGAAATATTCTAAATAAACTAAAGTTTTAAACTCAATGACATATCATTATTCAGAGAATTATTTTGATTCTTTCACTTGTGTGATAGTTAATTAGATCCTTACAATTACAGAAAAAAAAGACAGGAGAGTCTTATTAAAATACCGCAACTCTTTCAAATTTAGTGCCTCATCAGTGATGGTGCACTAAATTTGAAGATTTTTGTTCAGCGTTTGTATTATCCCCAATTCACTTCCAAGAATCTGTTTTGATTTAGTCATTCAACTCAAACGAGACAATCAGCTACCACTATCCGTACTCGATTCAATGTATAAAAAGAAAAAAAAAAGTATATACTACTATCTTTCCTTATAAGCATTGATATGTCACTGCGTCACTTAATATTATACCACTAAACCCCTCTTAATTTTAAAATCTGTTCATATTACAAAAGCATTATAGGTTTAGTATAGGTATGACTATCAGCATCGTCACAAACATTTCACTATCAAATAATCAGGTATTCCAAGTACCGTAAAATCTGGCGTATAAAGCGCACTTTTAACATAAAAATTAAGATTGAAATTTACGGGTGTGCGTTATACGCCGGATATAAAAATGACAGCTTTAAAAATAAAAAAAAGAGAAAATCATAGAGAAAAATTAGTCTTCTCCATTTATCAAAATACGGTTTACTGAAAAGAATTAATCAATTAATTATCAATTTAAAGAGTTGTAGTTCTAGAAGTGTACATTTTTTCTCAAAGATCTAAGATATTACCTCGAATAAATAACTTTAAAACCTGAGAACATTGCACACGTACATTTCAGGTTCCTTCTTAAAAAGGGTGTGCGCTTTATACGGTGAATATACCTCAAAATTTAAAAATATAGCTTGAACGTATAGGTGGGCGTCATACATCGGATTTTATGGTACATTAAAAATACAAAAAGTAAAATTTAAAAATTACTCTTGTTTTCAGTTATCCTTAGACTTTTTAATTGCTGTAACCTGTTTGCATACTGAAACACTCGTTGATATTTTTTCTAAAAAAATAAGTAGCAAGTTGATAGTTAAATGATCATTATTTTGTGCTTGTAATTATATCAAAATATAAAGTGCTTTAGCGAGAAAAATGGATATCCAAGCAATGTTTCAAAATGAAAAAATAAAGGAAATTATTTTTAATACCAATATTTTAGAAGTAGATTGTGTGACAATAATTTTCATAACAAGAATTCTTATGCATTAATAATCTTAAAAAATTAATGTTATCATTTTGTCATTCATTATTAATGCATTTGGAATTAATACTTATCTCTAAGTAATACGTTAAATTGACCATGTATCTGTACAATTCATCCAATATTTTAAGAGTTTAATCTTCGGTTATATGAGTTCTTCAACAAATCAATTCAAATATTTCCTTTCATACTACACGTGCTTTAATTTCAAGATTCTGCAGATCAAAGATGAGAAAGTTGTGGCAAAGTCAGATATAGCTTCCTCCTAACTCTTTTCACTGAATCTAAATTTTCCATTAAAAATTTTCAATTTTACAACTATTAAGTATCCTGAAAATGCTATTTTCAGATTGCGTCTATTAAATATTTTAACTGTTTTTACTAAATTAAATAAAGCTTAATTTGGCTATCTATATTTAAGGAATTTCTACTTCTGTTTTTGAATAGTGTTAACCGTAATATTCTTTACTAAAATAAATACCTCTGAAATGTTAGACAGTACAAAAACTGTAACATCTGAAAAATTATAAATTAAAATAAGATATAAATTAATTACAAGTAACATTATTGTTTTCCCCAATTAGCTACTTTTATAGATAACATATTGGCATATTACCTCAAACTTAAAAATTATAAGCCCACATATTGTTTCACCAATCTATTTTAAAAAAGTGAAACAAATTCTACACCAAATTTTTTGCCTTCAAACGGACTGATAATTAAGAAAGATGTGCATACGTAGAAATAAGGCCTATATTCTCAGTGTGAAATAGTTAGCTAATATATAAAATAACTTAATTCTAAAACGCATTATTTCTTTCCTAAAACGATTTGATGTGAAATTTATATTTATTTAAAAAACTGCATTTTACCTTTACCATTTCTCTTCTATGCCTATTAGGTTGTACGAATTAAATTTAGGGAATATTTTTAGATTATAGTTGTATTAGAATGGTTGAATCGATTGATTTAACACATTTTGATTTTAACATTTTAAATCATATTTTTTTCGTAAGCTCATAGATACACACACACACACACACACACACACACACATATATATATATATATATATATATGCATAAGATGTATTACCATCAGCAAGGCCTGAATATACTGCAAGCACTCAAAAAATCTACTTTCATGCAGTTACATACTATACTCATAGCACTTTTTCTCTTACCTTATTATAATTTAAAAGGGCTTCCTGATTCATAATACCATTATATTCCTGAATAAAAAGTTTTGTATATGTATTGTAAATTTATACAGCTCATTTCGAATTTCTAAAAGATTCATAAAAATATCAAGAAAAAAGAAAGAAATTTACTATAAGATATATTATTACCCGTAAAGCTGTAGGAATACTCATTTTGGCAAATAGCCACCATTTTATTGAAGAAAAAATAAGAATTGTCATTCTCAGGAACCTTTTAACTTTTCAAAAACACATGAAAAAACTATTACGGAAATTTAACTATACATACGTGTGCAAAGAATGAAGAATTATTGATTTTAAAGAAAAGTATGTATAGCTAATAAGTATTCTATTAGATGATTTTTAAATTTAAAATTCTTGTAATACCAAGAAGATCAAATATAATTGTTAGACATTGATAAACGAATAAAAAACCTTATTTCTTTTAATTTTGCTTAAGCATTTACTTCGGATATTTACACACACACACAATAATTTATCCCTTTTATTTTCACACAATCACACACAATTTCGATGCTAGAGTGATTATTTAATGTCGCACTTTGGAGATACTCTAGGATTATTGGCGATGTATCTCGTAATTTTGAATCCCTTTCAGATGACATACTAACAAATAATTAAACAATTAACATAATTACTTGCTCATAATTATACTTCTTAATCTGTATGTAAAGAGGTCTATATATACAACATTTTATGCAATAAGTTTTGAATTTTAAGTAATATTTTATGCATTTTCATAATTGGTGAGGTGGATTTCGTAATTTTAAATCATTTTCATGTAACGAGCTAACAAACAATTAAACAATCAACAAAATTAATTGCACAGAATTATACTACTTCTGTACTTAAAAAAGTCAATAACATTATATACAATAAATGATAATTGAAAAAGTAATTAAAAAATATAAATCAATTATCACTAATATTGGTAATTTTTTTAATATTTTTACTAAAATCGCATCCAATTAAAAATTAAAAGTACTCATTGCTCCAAACTACGGAAAAAAACCCGAGTAAAATTCCTTTTTTCAATTCCTACTATTAGTTCAGTCTCTTTCTATATATATAATAATATAAAATAAAAGTGAAGAAGTACTAGAACCTACAGTGCTAAAGCAGGAAGAAATTGGAATTCACCAGACACAACAAATGTAGATACAAAAAAGTCTTTGGACTAAACTGGAGACCTATTATGATTTCTAAATCTGTCGCTGAATTAGGCCAGCGAATTAGGGTATAATATATATAGGGGTATATATATATATATATCTTGCTCAAATTTTTAATCGTTGATAAAATACTTTCTATTCATACAATTAAGTTATAATTTTTTTAAACTTGTATTGGATGACACTTGATGTTAATACAGATTTTTCAAATATTTATTCAATAATTAAATTTAATTAATTAAATTAATTACCAATTTTTGAATCCAACTTAGATTCGTCTCCATTGTTGTAACAATGTATCTGTTAAAATAATGACAAAAGTCGGCGTAGAAAACCGGTTTTTCAGCCAAACTAGCCAAACCGGGTGTGCATTGTTACAACAATGCACATAAATCATGCTCTTTTTCACAATTCCTACTATTTTATTTCACTCTCTTCCATTAGAAATATATATATATATATATCTTGTTCAAATTTTCAATCGTTAGTAAAATACTTTCCATTCATCCATTCAAAGTAGGAATTGACTTAATTTTTATATATATATTACTTGTTTTTTGCTCAAATTATTTTCTTTGATGATGAAAAGCAATTGTAGCATTTCCAGAATCACATTTCCCTTATATTGCCAGGAATGAAGTTTTTCTCGTTTTTTAGCGAAATCTTAATTCTATAATGATATTCGTATTTTGCAATCGGTGAAATTTTCCTCTGGAATTCAGATCTAATGACTCGTAAATTTCGGGAAAAGCCATTTTACATTTTTGTGAAGTAGTTCTTTGTTCTCAGAAGAATATGAAAACCTCTTTTATTCTTTACATAACACATATAAGGTTATTGAGGGAAAAAGAAACTAATTTTTCAGTGTACAATAAATTTGCTAATGAATACGCGGAATAAAGTTTTCAAATTTTCTGAGAAACCTGCGTTTTAATCTGCTTAAATATTAAATTTTAAAGTATCGTACAGTTATTTCTTACATTTTTTTTGCTCAGAATACTTACATTTATAGTAATGTCATTTTCTCATTTCTAGGAACATGTATCTT
>BMAV01005954.1:50151-64690 GCA_019973955.1 Trichonephila inaurata madagascariensis
AAAAAATGTTGCATAACAAATGCATTGGATGGCACGGAAGACGACACCATGTGAAAAAATAGCAATGCCGGCACCCATTCCAAAGTCAGCTGTGACATTGGGAGTGACGAATCAGTTTTGAAATATGATACTGACGGTTAAAATAACTATAGGTTCATGCACGTACGTTCTCGTATTTGAAAGTTTTTAATACTAGTAAAATCAATAAACTTATTATTTCTCAATATTTTCTTAAAATTTTTTGTAAGTATCAGGTATTGATGAACCTTTTACACAATTTTTTATGTTTCTCAAAAACGTGTAGAAAATTGGGGTGTGGCTTAGAATCGATGTCAATATTTTTTCACAAAAATATTTTGAGAATTTGGGGAGCGGCTTAGATTCAAGTAAATACGGTATATACATTTAATTAAGTGTTTTAAGGCCGTGTCACACGTACATTTTCCATGCATTTTTTTTTTCGTAATTTTTGGCCTAATCTGAGGGGGAAGGGTTGCCGTAAACAAAACATGTTCAGACGTTAGCCGCGCTCTATCTACATATTGAATAATTACTCACCGATTCTTCTGATTCGGAAAATGAACATCCAAAATTATTTCTTTTATTTCGCTTGCACTTTTGTTGGTGGGTGTAAACAGAAATGGAGCACCATTCTATTTAAAATATCATACGCCGTTAAAATATTATACACCATTAAAATATTATACGGCATATCTGATGTGTTAGCCAAAACGGAAGCCGCCATCTTGTTTATGACGTAGGACGCCGAAGAACCCCATTGGCTGTAATTTCAAGCAACTTTTATTTAGAACAACTTTTTGAGCTCACTAGCAAAAACTGGTTCTAAAGCCGTTGCTATGGCAACTGAGTAAAAATTGCACGAATTGGACGAAAAATTGTTTGAAACGTGTACATGTGATACGGCCATGGAAAAAAAAAGTCTTGAAAGAAACGATTTTAAGTAGAAGAGTAAGTCTTAGGGTTATTGAGGAACCTCAAGCTACTCAGCCTTTTGTTAGGGCTCAGGGAGGGATGTTCAAAATCTTGGGGGGTCTGCAATGTCAGACTGATGCATTGCAGAGACGAACGAAAGTTTAAGAGCCGTTGGTATAATTTATTTCTGATAGAATTGTTTACCGGAAAGTTTTCAATAATGCGTGCATTGACATTTTTTCAAATAACCAAGCATATAATTTCAAAACTGCACAGAACAAACTTTAGCTGAAAGGATTATACATTCAATCGGCACTCACTTAAATGCTTATTCATGTTCTGGGGAAATAAACAGGTGATATAGATTAGCCACTAAGGTGTACTTTAGTTAAATGCAGTTTTGTTATAGCACAGGGTTCACACATTTAGAATACTACTCATAATATGGGAAGACCGTTAAAATACATTATTGCGTGCATGGAAAATATATTTTTTCCATACTAAACTTCTTTGTGAAAGGAAATGCAAGTGAATGCTTCTATTCTCAAAGAAGATTCGTGCTACCTCTAAAGCATGCTATTAAAATAACATAATAGTTTTACCTTTATATTCTTGCTTTTCTCTTTAAAATAGCATCTAGATGCTAATTTTAGATTAAGTCTTCCATAATTAGTAATCTCAGAAGAAAACTTCAAATCTTTTCATTTCAAAAATCGTGTTAAAAATGTTTTTTTTTTAAATGTTTACTTACCATTATTTAGAAAATTAAGCACGTACAAATTCTTCCTTCTTGTGATTCATTTACTCAGGGATTATTTAATAAAGCAAAATACTCTCTAAAATGAGTATTTTTCTGTTTCTTTATCCCTATTGCCAAGACGTAGAAAAATAAAAATAAAATCTGCTTAAAACAAAAATTTCTAAATTATTTGCACACACACACACACAAACTTCAGGTTTCTAACGCATATTCAGTTAGAGGATTACTTTGGTTAATTAAAACATACATTAAGAGATGTTGGAAAGCTAAAATCTTATTTTTTTGACAACTTGAGATTTTTACGTTGTCAAATTGTATAGATTTTAACCTTTCTAAAAATACTTTACTTTAACCTCTAGGGTAAATAGAAGACATTAAAACCTAATTTAAATAATCGTTGAAACTGGGCCACTCGAAAAATAGCAAAAAAATGTAAGCAAAATACTTCGTTTTTGCTTAAAAGTTGAACGTCTGATATAATCTGAAACATGTATCTTTTATTGTTAATTGAGCCTTTTATTTTTTTTTTATTTAATATCCGATTAGAAGCCTCACTGTATACATTAAAATCAATCTATCGCAAAATGTAAATTTTGATGTTCGATGTACCTTTTCTGAGAAACTACTGTTCACAGGTATGTAAATGTTTTATGATAAATTTATAATGATGGCCAATATATACTGAAATGATATTTTGTAAAAAATTCAAAAATTTATTTTTTAGAAATTTTTTTTAAAATGAAAAATGGGTTAAATTTCACTATGTTTAGTAAAATATTTTATAAATTATAAAAAAAATTCAAAATTAACTAAAAGCTCATATCAGTATAATAAGAAAGGTGTACTTTAACTGTTTGAAAAATTTCAAACTGGTACATATAACAGATTTTGAAAAAAGGTACATCGAAAACAGCCAGTTTAACATTGTTGGTGTAGAAGTGTTTCCAACTCCTCTTAACTTGCACATTTTCGATGATGCGATTGTTCAGCGGTATGAAACGTAAACACGAAACACGTTCCGTCATTTTTTACGTTATACACGTTCATCAGCACAGTAAAAGTTGCTGGATAAATTTAAAACCAAAAGCCAATAACGTGAATCATGATTTACATATTTGTCCCGGAAACCTACCGACTTGGGATTGCAATACCGGGATACCGAATACCGGTATTTTGAGCGATTTGTACAATTTTGTAATACCGGTATTCACAAGTTTAAATACCGGTTTTTCGGTATTTACTAGATTTTTTTTTTAAATTGTCTCCTCTATATGTTCAGGGATCACCAACATAACAAACTAGTATACGTTTTTATTTTTATGTCTACATAACGGGGAAAATTAATTAAACTGAATATAAAGTTGCACCGCACAGTTAAGAGAAGTGATTACAGCTCAGAGCGATACTGCACTCACTCAGGATTCGTAGTCTGATATTCATATCTATGGAAACAAGGTTGTAGTTGTGAAGAAAGTACGTAATATTTCGATACTTTTTTAATTGGTAAATTTGTTATTTACACTGTATATGCATATCATACTTTAGGGTTCAAAATATTTTCCAGATTAATTATATATATATATATATACAGAAATAATAACCCATAATAATGAATAAAAATAATTCTACAGATTATTAAAAAGCAGTTGATAATACTTCGGTTTAGTTTTATTATTCATATGATGAAAAGAATATAGTAGCACAATGTAAAGAATGTTCAAGTGTTATTAAAGTGAATGGACAAAAGTACAAGCGGACTCCATACAGATTTGAAAACGAAACATGCTACAAATTGGTTAAAAGGAAAGAATCTAATTGCGATGAAGATACAAATTTTAGCACACTTTCTAAGCCAGTGATTCCCAAAGTGGTTTATATAGACCCCCAGGGGTTTATGATGACTTGCAAGGGCAACAAAATAGATTGGGGGTCGATGAGGTGTAAATAGTGGTCTATAGTAATGACTAACCGCAATTTTAGTTTTAAAAGAAAATTTAATCAAGTGGAAACCAGATTTTACCAATTTAACTGATTTATTTGTTAAATTTAATGAGTATAATTAACAGTTGCAAGGTGACAACAAAAGTTTTATTAAAACAAGGACCATCATTTCAGCGTTATACCTGTTATTTATTCAGAATTTTCGAACATCTTGAGAAAGCTTTTAGTTGTTTTTTCTAATGAGAAGGCGTTTCAGTGCGGTTGCCAATCTCAAAAAAAAAAAAAAAAAAAAAATATTGATGCCAAATGTTGAAAACTTGCTATTGAAACACCAAATTCATCCCTCCCATTAAAAAAATTTGTTTGCTACTCAGTTATTTTCTGTATATTAATTAAATAAAAATTTAATTAATTAATATGTGTTTCCTAAATTTCAATCACTTTGCTTTACTACAGTTAGAAATTTAAATCTTTTAAAGTTGTTCTATACCAGCTGTCAAAAAGACCTTTAAGTTGATAAATTTGCAAAAATTCAATATTAGGTAAGCAGGGGTCTACACTAAACCAAAGAACATGGCAAGGGGTCAATGAGACAAAAATGTTTGGGAACCTCTGTTCTAAGCCATCAGGGATTTTAGATTACTTTGAAGAAAAAATTTGGATCAAATTACTGCACAAAATTATGTTCCATGCTTTATGACAGTGCAATTGATGCAATAAGTTTTTTAAGATCACATTTCAAAAATTTGTAATATCACTACAGACTGAATAGTGATATTTACACGCTTTTTGTGATTTAAATAAATAAGATATCCTTTTACTTTTTTGTGATTCTTTATATACTACTATAATTTATAAGTAACAAATGATTTCTTGTGTGATATTTACTCTCTCTAATAAAACTTGCAAATATAAAACAAAGAAACACCAGTGTTTACTTTTCTTTTCTAAAATTTCTAATACCGGTATTAAAACCGGTATCCCGGTATTAAGATCTAAAAAATACAGAATACCAGTATTGAACTTCTGGTCCGATATTGCAATCCCTACTACCGACATTCAATTGAACTCCGAACTTTTCCTCTGGTGAAATAATAGTTATATATTCGGTCTAAAAGAGACATTTAAACAAGAAATAACGCACTGCAAAATATTGGAAAAGAAGAAAATCCTCTATAGTAAAAGAGTAAAATAAAAAGAACTCTGCACCATTCAGCCACTCGATAAGACAGTTTGCTCGATTTTTCTTTCCCTTTCAACGTCTCAAGCACGATTCCAAAAGAAAGAGAAAGAGTTCTTTTTCCCAAGCCTTTTTATTTGGTCAAACGCCCCAAGGCGGTCAAACCTACAGTGAACGTTTTGATTTGTTACCGAATCGAAAGGCTGAATGGTAACGAAATCTCCTTATACCAAACGGCTTTATATGCTCGACTTCTGCTTTGAATCATCTTCGCTTCATTCCATTCCTCAGAACACGGACTTAAAGTAATACTCTAATCGTATTAAAAACCGCATCAGAAAAAATACTTAGCTAAGTGTAACAAAAATAGCTATATTTTTTAATGTTGTAATATATTTACAAGAATAAGTTCAATAGTAGTTTAATGCTATTTTGATTCATTATGAAACCATATAGTGTCTTTCAAAAACCAATTAAAAGTTGTTTTACATGTATAGATACGCAACTTGAAAATAAAACTATTTTAGCCAGCATTATATAAATGAACTTATATGTCTTAAGCAATATTAGATCAAATGTGATTATTGCAGCATTTTTCCTAAGGAAGTGCGTGCACATTTAATTTTCGTTATATTTCATTTTTTTACCTGCCTCAGAATTTAAAAAAAAAATAATTAAAAAGTACCCCACTAAACAACTTGAAAATATCAATATCAAAATAAATGCATTTCGTAAGTTTTGTTTCATTCCAAAAAGTCATTTCATTGAATTACGTGAATATAATATATCTATGTTGTCTTCATCAGATTACTTTTGATTTTTCTGTTAACATTACGAAAAAGCAAAGAAGATGTCAGTATACATTTTCCTTATCAACCAGAATATAACTGAATAACAAATTTAACATATTTATTTTCTTTTAATAGGGGCTAAATTACTCTCAGTTTTTGCGTAGGTAATTTTGAATATTAGTAGCAAATGTGATTTTTACGTAAACGTAATTTGTATGTAACTTATATATAGCAGTATCTTTGTCATTTCATTAGTTTTTAAGAGCCAAATATATTTGAAGACTATATTTAACTTAATAACACAATCAAGAAAAAATAGTTAGAATGCAAAACTAAATAGCTTTGGATTTGTACATAAAATAGAGAAAAGAAATAATAATGTAATTAAGGATAGTCTATTTAAAGGAATAATAATAAAGTCAGAGATATCAAACTGCTGTGTGTGTGTGTGTGTGTGTGTGTGTGTGTGCTTGTGCGCTATCGTGCGTAACTTATAATTGTTTTTTCTTTCGGTTGATGATAGAAGGCATTGTGGACACATTATTTATAAAGGTGTTGAGCATTTCAAAATTGGTACCATACATTATTATCACATAGTAGAAAATGCATACTTTATAGACAATTTACGAATAAATTTTAAGATTTCAAAAGATAATGAATATCAAAATATCAAAAAATAAGGCTATATGAAAGATTGCTTGAGTTGTACACAATACCTAAGATTATTATACTCTCTCAAAAAATTGATGCAGTCTTTTTTTAATCACCACTGGAGATATTTCCGTGCAATAAAACTGCCATTGAACAAACAGATTTTCAATATTGTAAAACCAAACAAAAAAAAATATTTCTGTATATAGCAGTGGTGATAAAAGTATCATTCTAATCTCAAAATTGTTTGATCTTACTCGAGTGTGTGAATTTTGACAGCAAATTTAGAAGAAAAATAAATAATAAATAATGTATGCTATAAAATCATTAATCTTAGATCTCAGCTCCAGGAAATTAATCAGCAAGGAAAGATATCCAACAAATTCCTAAATTTTTATATCAAATAAGAAAAACATAATTAAAATAACCCAAGACAGCTTATAACAGAAAACACTTTTTGATAAGTTTTGTGCAGAAATTGCTTTCGACGAATATCCTTTCAAAAAAAAAATAAAACTAATATTTATTACGTACTCATAATGAGTAAAAACTGAGTCTAGAATAAGTTATTTATATATTCATCACTGAATTTCAATATCAACTCTCTGCAGAGGAAAATAAAAATGATAACTCTCTTCTCCGATAAGTTTCATAACAAATGAATTTCAATTATATTGAAATGCTACGTTTGAAACCAAAAACGAAAACGCAATCCTTAAAATTGAAAGACTTGTCAACAACTCATGAAAAATAAGGTTTTTCAACTTATTTGTGGTTTCTCTTACTGTTATCTGTATAATGCATTCCAATCTGATATTTTTTCTCAAAGCAAAATGAAAAATACAAGCTCCTTCAAGTGTGAAAGAGTAACACCAATAATCAAATACGTTCTACTCACGCTGTTTCTTGTGAAATAAGAAAACACACACACAAAAAAATAAACAATAAAGAATGGTGGAAACAAAGTAAAAACAACTTCAACGAAACTATGTGAATTTTTTTCTTTTGTCGGAAACAAGCGGCTTCTAAGGTATGTTTGTTGAAGCAATAAATGAATTGTGTTTGGTGCAGTGAAACATCAGAGAAGATGAAATGTTCCTAGCTATAGTGAAATATCGTGGAAAAATATTTTCAAAGGATAAGTCTTTCTTTCTCCTCTCTACCATGCAATTCTTGCGGTTTCATAAGAAATGTCGCATAGGAATTCCCTTACATGTATTTATAAAACTTGATGTGCAAACAATTCTGGTTATAAGTCTTTGTTTTTCCCCTACAATGTAATTTTTGCTATTTCGTAAAAAATACTGAACGGGTGGATTTTCTTCACGTACTTATAAAACTGAACGTTAAAAAAAATTCTAAGAAAGAAATCGATATAGGAAGTTGAGGTACTTACCTATTACAGCAACAATTGCCAACTCTATTAATAACTCGCCATGTTGGCAACCCCAATTTCCAATGTGTCGTAAGCGCTGAATTGGCAACCATGCACTTCGTTTCATATAACGTCGCCAATAGGTTGAGATAATACGTAAGTACCAAATTACTTCAAGTAAAAGTTTCATTCAGTTAATTTAGTACCAAAAATGACATAAAATACTAAAACTTCGTCAAAAATATAGTTCAAAAGGAGTTACTGATTGTGAACTTCATTTACAATGTTTTTCAATCATCGCTATAAAATTAAAAACCGATGTTTTAGCAAACATAAGGCCTCTATCGAGAATATTGCGTTAGAATCCTCTTGATTTTACGTGAGTGAGGGAAGTTCTCTCATAAAAATAGAGGATCTAGAAACTGAACCGGGAGAAACCTATGTAATTTTTTAAAAATTATCTTACAATGAGATATTTTTTGCAAGCTGATCTAGTTAATAGTGAAGATGAGTCATAATTCACTAATCGGGAGTATTAACAAATTATTTATACAAATATGTTATAGAGACATAATTAACAAAAACTCTTGCATACAGATCTATCATTATTATCAAGCTATCAAGCAATTTCCGAATAGTACATAAACAAAGAACCAGCTTCAAATTTCTTTTAATGCTGTATATAAAGAAAACACATGCATTATAATTTATACCACTTTCGAGTTCAAATAATGAATAAAAAAAACACATCAGATGTTATCTATATAACACCTATATAACTTCAATATCTTTCTAAATCAAAGGTTAAATTATCGTCTCAAGTAAGTGAAATAAGAAAAATATAGAAATTAATTTATTATTACAATGAATGTAACTCTAAGTGTATTTATTGTTTCATTTATAATCAAATACTAGTATATCTGGTCTCAAAATAGCAGAAAATTACAAAAAACCACCAGAGGTATATTTTAAAACTCTGGGAGGTTGAATTCAATTAATCATTTGCTGAATAATTGAACAGTTCAAAGTTTTAAAAAAATCTATAATTGGCAATTCATAAGATATTTCACCATCTTGCAACATAAAAGTTTTACCTAAATCTCACAGAAAAAATTCAGGCTTGTTCTCTCAAAACAGATAAAATTATCGTTATATTTGCTTATTGCTTAAAACTTTATCGGTATTTTTCCAACTAAAATAAAATGTTCAGTAAGATAACATAATGTAATTCAAATAATGTTCGATTGTGTATATTTTATTATATTTCTTTTGATTTATTTAAGTTCAATTTTTTTTTCATATTTTCTAAGGAACTATATATATGCATCTTGAATTTAAACATTCACATATGTGTAATAGAATGATTTTTATATAATCCCTCAATCTTTCAAAACGATCTCATAAATCTTAAGTATTGTTGGAAGAAACTTTATCTTATTTTAAAAAAATCCTCTTAAAAGTTCACTAGAGAATTGCGCTTTGGAGGAACAAAAACTTAAGCATAAAAGCAAACGTTTACTAGAATCTTTAAAAAAATTCCGTTCAGCTCAAGACAGTTCTCTTTTCTTTAAGAATAAATTATTATTGTTATTATTCAAAAACAAATCATTATTCACAACAGAATTTATAATGAAATTTTTAACCGGGTTATGATCACACTTTTGAACGATAAATTGGTGGTCTGCAGCAGAAGGTTTTTATTACGTATAAATGTGGAGTTTGTTTTAGTTCAATATTTGTGAAACGGAAATAAATCTTCATTGAATTTATTAAATGCGCGTAAGTTGGCAGTAATTCAATGATTACATTAAGGTTGTTTGAAAGATTTATGTGCTCGTGGGGATTTAAGGTGAAAAGATATATTCTTTTTTTTCCCTTAAAGTTAAACATCACATTGAAAGAAAGCGATTCCTCCAGGTAAGGGTTTATTTAAAGCGAAAGTCAAACAAACGTTAATCGATACGAAATTTAGAAAGGGCTCTTTTTTATTATTTTTCATTACGATCAAATAAGAATTCAGCAATTCGTTATAACAAATTTTTGATACAGGTTTATTTTTATGCTTTTCAATTTTTTTCTCGATATGTGACTTTAAAATAATTGAATTAATTATATCTGCTTTTCTAATTGTAATTCTTACTAATCAACCTAAAAACAGGTTTCCCAACCAGGAATCGAAAGCTCTGGGCCCCTATAAAAAGCATGCCCTTGTGCAAACATTTTAAGTAAACGAGATGAAGCAAACGGTAGCCCGTAACAAATAAATGTAGAAACACAAACCTAGACCAGTGCTTCTCAAGCTTTCAATATTTGTGAACCAGTTTTCAATCATAATATTCATCACCTCCCCCCTCCCTCCTCCATACTATAGCAATGTATTGAATTCAATAATAATATACTTTGACACTAAAGCTTCAATACGCCTTTATTTATAAACCTTATAAACCGTACAAATTAACAAGATTGTAACGGGCCTATTTGCGTTCTTCCTACTAATAATCCTCTTGGGGAATAATGGGTCTTTAAATATTTTTCTATTGGAAACTTTCCTCCGTAGTAGAAGACGTGGTTATTCAAATCAAGGCTTGTATTTAAAGATTATTTTTCTAGCTTGATGAGAGAGAGTGATTATAGAAGCTAACAGGATTGCAAGTAGTAATTAACGTAAAGCTAGGAGAGTGCTTCGTACATTATATTATTAGTATTAAGGTTGACAATTTGGTCAATTAGTTGTTAAATTGGATTCGGGTCATTTTGAATTAGATTACTTTAGAAATTATCTTCAAATATAGGAAGGTGTTTTGCCTGGACGGGCTAAGTATAAGTGATCCGATTTATTATTATACCTCCAATTCTTTCGTCCACCTCGCTATTGCTCCCACATTTATCAACTGGTGCCTTTCTCAACTTGAGTTGTTGAGAACTGTTAATAAATAGAGTTTGTATTGACTGTGGCTAATTTTAATTCTGACCCTCATACACTAATAGATGTGATAGCCCATCCATTACAAGTTGAGTACTAAATTTTGTATATAACAAAATTATATATAACATGGACTTGAATATATTGTATATATGACAAGCCCATGAAGTCAAAGTTAATTATTAAACTTGTTCTTAACTTAGTATTATTAACCCTTTATCTACCGCATTATGATTTACTGAAGTTTTTTTCGTGCAATATTTTTTTTGAATCATTGCATTGAAAAATGAGGGATGTGTACATAAACAAAATAATCAACTCTGGGAAATTTAATCCGTTAGAGCTAATTGAATAATTAAAGATATTCAACTGTAATATTAATTATATACACTGTTCACTTAAAATAAATAGTCAAATTGTTTTCTAAGGTAGGTCTTCATTAACATACAAAAAAAAAATAATCCACTTATCTTTTGACATTAACTATTTTTTAGGAATAAAAATGACAACATTAGCATTCCGCTGCAAACGCCGTTAGCTGCAAACGCAATTTCTGCTACAAAACTATTCATTTTTCCCGCTAAAATACTCTTTGTAGAACCCGTGCTGCCATATATTTTGGAAGAGTGGATTTAAAAGAATATTCTAGCTAAGTATCGTCAGAGCATTTGTAAAAATGGTTATTCTATGTAATTTTAAAGTGAGTGGTACTTATAAGTACCGTCGGTAGATGAGGAGGTAATATGGATAGAAGAGGTAATATGTATATAATACATAATTGCTACTTAAAAGGTATTGATGACAAAGACTGTTTCCGATTCTTTGAGATCCATCTTGCAAAACGTCCAGGATTTGTTTTCCTAAATCTAATATTCAGGTGAGCATCAACACAATATCTCAGATAAAACTTAAGACATTTTTATATCGTATAAGACTTCATATCTCTTAAATAACTGTAGGTATTAATACCATTATTTGCTATTTCAGGTATTCAAAGCTTTTTGAACAAGTTGATAAAAATATTTTATTTATACCTATCCATGTATATATATATATATATATATATATATATATTATAATAGATTTTGTAACTTACTTTCAAAAAAATTTTACTCGTTAGTATTCAATAAATATAATTTTTAAAAATTCATTTGTTTATCAACAAAATAAATTGTCTTGAATTATCTTACTGGTATCGGAAAAAATAACATGCAGTTTTCGAAATCCAAATCGAAAAGCGATTGCGGTCAAGAACTCTAAGGCTATAAAGTAATTTTATCTGCTGAATACAGAACTATTCTCTCTTTGTCGAAATTTCAGTGACTTAAAATAGCTCTGCACAATAAACAAAAACCCAAATGATTGGGAAATTCTTCAAAACGAAATATATAGCCGATAGAATATTTTTTTGTATCTATTCAAATAATTTCTTTAAAATTGGATAGACTATCATATATTTCGAAATTTTGTTTTTGTATGAAATTTCAAATATTTTTCTTAAATGGTAATAATGTTCTTAGTATTACAATTTCTGTTTCAAAGATATCTGATCTAACCAGATGAAGCAGGCACTTTTTAACATATTGAACTCAAAAACTCAAATAGAAGCCATCTGAGGAAAAAGTCTTAGTATTCCTCACCATATGAAAAATATTTCAAATGTTTCGCTCCATGCGTCGTTCGGGCTCCTTTGCTCCACCACGAATTTATTGTTTGACATCTTTCAAGTTGACAGAAAACAACAAACTTCTATTGTCAAGATAAATTCGCAGCCTTAAAGAATCCCTACGAGAATAAAACATGCTAGTCATGCAATTGTGGATGCAGATCCAGCAAAAATATCCATAGCTAATATGATAGAAATTGAAATTTCGTAGGAGGGGAAAAAATCCCTTAAAAATACGGACTTAGAAAATAAAGAAGTACGCCAAACCTTGCCCAAGGAAACATTCAAAACATGAAATTTCGACAGAGATTCTCACCACAGGAACAGCAAAGTCAATATTTGCTTTCCAAAATTTTTCCTTTCAGCCACTTAGAACAGCATATCGATTTGTTCCCAACGCATTTTAGCTCACGTAGCCTAAAATGAGTTAAAAATACAAAGTTCTCCTTTTAAAATGCGAAATTTTGGCATAAATTGAATGATTTTTAAAATATTTCGTTTAACTGAATACTTATTACATTTGTGGTAAAAATGAGCACAGAAAAACCAAACTCAAAAGTTTCAATACTAAGAATAAGTAATTTGAATAATGAACACATCAACAAGAGTACTCAATCGCCATATAGAAATTTCTCTCGTTTTTCTAACAAAAGAATAATAAAAAACTCAACTATGTGGGCTGTTAAATTATATTAAGTTACATATGTGCCTAAATTAAAGTATTATACATACAAATACTTTAATTTTGGCACTTATGTGCTTGATAATAATAATAATATTCAATTATATTTCCAATTCTTTGAAACTGCTTTGAAAGTGATATCTATTTATGCTAATGCTCTGTTTCTACAGTTTTCCAAACAATGAATCATTTTAATCATTCACGAAGAAATAGTAATTATTAAATGAGAAACACATCTATTAATATGCATCCAAGTCTGTTTTTGCACGATGGATATATTTCTGAATAATGTGCGACATAGCCATCCTATGATGACTAAGTCGATCCGGATCCGCGTAAGCTAGAGGTGTGGGATTATCAAAATGATGAGACATGTTGGTTCTTAATACAACTTTTATTAAGAATAACTTATATTACTTAATTCTAATTGAAAACTTTCTTTAAAGTGAGAGTTAACACCCAATTAAACCTTGTATTTAAGTCAGATCACGCAACTAGAACATTTATCTTAATTATAATAAATAAACCGATTCATCTAACTTCCTATACCAAAATATTACCTTTTGCAGATCTCCTTCCTACAGTGATTGAGAGATATCTATAATATAATTGAATATGCGAGGTTTCCAACTTCTTTATAATGAACTTCTATTTCTTCCAAAGCTATAGGACAGCTAACTCTTGATCTGAAAGATTCCACACTAAGCTATCTCTAAACTTGCCGCGCCTTATCATCAAAGCTTCTATCCTTTTAAAGTATATCTCATTTACATATTATCTTCGTTTATCTTCTTGGTATTGGGTTGGAAAGGTTTTGCCATTAATCGTGGCCGTCAAAGAACATAGGAGTTATGTTAGCAGAAGGACGCGAGAGACGTCACAAATGTATGTAAAAAATTTCGTGTTAAAAGTATATTGAATCTGTAGAAAAATAGAAAGTTGGTTCCAGCCCTTAGAAACGAGCAAAAATTTCATAACAGACCAATAAATTTTCGTGTTAGGAATTAAAAAACTTCATTTCATAAAGATTATAGGTGTATCGCTTAAATTAAATCATCATTTAAAAAGGGGGAAATATATCACTTATTCATGATCAGCGAAATAAGGCGAGGTAATTAACTTACACATAAAAAGAATTTATTCATTGTCATTTTCTGACAATAAAAAGCATTACGTAAGACTAGAATATTACAGCTATCACTGTAAATGTCTTGGTTAACGTTTTTGTGTTCCATTGAAGAAAATATTTCTGTAATCTCTTTGAACAAAATTAAGACTAGCCTTCCGTGGTGCCGATAGATTCCTTCAGAGGATTTAAGAAAGGGAATTCAGTAATTATTGCCATCGTGTTTGGTATCGTGAGCTCTATATCTTGATATTCGCAAAGCAGACAGAATTCTATATTAAAGATATAAAATTCTGGGAATTCTCACAAACGCAAACCGCATTACATTCCTCACCTTCAATGCTACAGTTACATAAATAAAAGTTAAGCAAAATTTTCTGCTCACAATTTGGGTGGACCACATTAAAGCAAAATAAGTTGCGTAAAATGAGAATTTTTCTTCTAGTTAGTGTTAAATCAAAATCGTGTAAAAGAAGTTCGTTTAAAAACAGAATTTTGTGTAAACGTTTAA
>BMAV01005954.1:65090-128032 GCA_019973955.1 Trichonephila inaurata madagascariensis
ATTAGAGAAAGATCTCTGTTAATTTTATTGAATTTCTCGAAAAAAAAATGATAATTTTTTTTTTATTATTTATTTTAGTTAAAAAAAATTAACCCCTATATTCATAATGGATAAATGGGTAATACGTACACCAGGTACATCTTCAGCTAACAAACGAACAAATACTGATGAGGAGTCTCAAAATTCTGAACTAAATGCCCCATCTAAGAAAATAAGAAAATCCAATGAGGAGTTTATTGTTTTACATTTTGTGTTGTTGATGATGAAGAACGCCCAATATGTGTCAATTGCAACGAAAAATTAGCAAATGAGAGCATGAAACCAGCTAAATTAAAAAGGCATTTGGAAACTAAACATAAAGAACTTCAAAATAAACATGCCGATTTTTTTCAAAGACGAGCTGAAAATCTGAAAATTCAAAGTGCAAATCTAAAGAAATTTACAACAATACCTCAGAAAGCATTACGAGCTTCTTAAGAAGTTTCTTATCTAATAGGAAAAACGATGAAACCCCATACAATTGGAGAATCCCTTATCCTTCCTGCAGCAACTAAAATGACATCAATTATGCATGGCGATAATATGGAAATGAACTAAAAACAATACCATTATCAAGAGATACCGTGTCTCGGCAGATTTCCGAAATGTCACGAAATACCGAGTCAGAAGTCATAAAACGCATACAAAATTCATCTGTATTTGCTTTACAACTGGACAAGACTACCGATATTACTAAAATGCCACAACAAATTATTTACGTTAGATTTATTTTTAATGAAGATATAACAGAAACGTTTTTTTGTTGCAAAAGTTTGGAAGGAAAAACAAATGGAGAAAAAATATTCGAAGCAATAAATGAATATTTTGAAGTAAAGTCCCTTACCTGGACAAACTGTGTTGCGGTTTGTACTGATGGTGCTGCAGCATTAACAGGTTCGAACAAATGGCTCAGAGGCTTAATCCAGAAAGTGGCGCCTCATATGGTATTTAATCACTGTATGATTCATCGGCAATCTCTTGTTGCAAAAGATATGGATGAAGAGTTGCACAACATATTACAAGACGCTGTTATTTTAATTAACTACATTAAATGCAACAGTCTTAACAGCCGTCTCTTTTCAATACTTTGCAATGAGATGGGCTCAACGTATGAGAGACACACCGAAGTCAGATGGCTTTCACGTGGGAAAATACTACGACGGATATTTGATTTGAGAAAGGAAGTGTACATGTTTTTAAGCGAAAAGAAACATAGATTGGCAAGTTATTATATCTCAATGAAGTTTGGATAGGAAAGCTGAGCTATTTAGTTGATATTTTCGAAAAACTTAACGACTTAAATTTGAGCTTGCAGGGTGAGAATTTAACTATCATAACTTCTGCCAGTAAAATTCAAGCTTTTAAAAATAAGCTTAGTCTCTGGCAAACTGAATTGAATAAAAACAACACCGACATGTTCCCTTGCTTTAACGATTTTATCAAGGAAAATAATATAGATATATTTACATTTAAAAACATCATTTCCAATCACATTGAAAAGTTAAAAGAAAATTTTTCAAGAAGATTCGAGGATTTTCCTGAAAACGATCTTGGTTGGATTCGTGATCCATTTTCCTACGACATATGCAGTTCAACTCTTCAAATTAGTGAGAAAGAGCAATTGATAGATTTGATTAGTGATTATACTCTTCGAAATCAATTTAAGACTCAGCCTTGCCAAAAATATTGGCTATCCGTGGAAAAGCAATATCCCGTTCCATGCAAGAATGCCATCAGATTACTAATACAATTTGCATCAACATATTTATGTGAAACTGGATTTAGCAAACTAATTTCAATAACAACTAAATACCGCTCTTGTTTGAACCCTGAAGATGATATGCGAATTGCAATTAGCAGCATACATCTGAACATCGATGAGATAATCAGAAACTTGCAGCCACATGCATCTCATTAAAAGGCAATTTACTGATTTTTATGTTATACAAAAAAATGTTTTCTTTAAATTATAAATAATATTAATATGTGTCAGAAAATGGTGATTTTTTTTATTCGATAAAACGAAAGAAATGCGCCTATTTACATCGTATTTGTGAACATTTATCTCTAGAGGTCGCCAAAAATTTTCTCTCTACAAAAGGGGTCGCAGTCGAAAAAAGTTTGCGCACCACTGTACTAGGATATTACCTATAATTTTTTTTTCATTGGTTTCATTTAACTTTTTCTAAATACTACACAAGTTCGAATGAGTACAATAATACTTATTTATCCTACTTTTTATATTTCATTATTTGAAATAGATTTCTTAATGTTTTTCTTCTTGGTTTGATGAATTTCCAGTTGGATGGTGCAATATTTAAGCAATTAAAGATGAGACTTAAAGCAGTATAACTAATCTGTCAATCGTTTCCATATATTTATGAATACTCGTACTGATATTTATTGGGTTTCCCATAATTCTTATATGTTATCTAATTCTTAGTTTAATTTATTTTCAACGTTCTCTTTCAAAATTTTACTTACTGCATTAAAGTTTTTCTAAAAAATACGTTGAAAATGCGTGCATATCAGTCTGCATTATTACTTGAGTAGAAATCTTACTCTGTTGTAAATAACTATTCCAATAAAAACTTAACGCAAAATTTTTTCAAATGTCTTTTAACACGAAAATAAATAACACTATTAAATTTTCCTCTTTTATTCCTGTAAAGAAACGGGATGCTTAGGGATGACTATTTTTTCACTCTACTGTTTTAATCAAATATCGAGTATTTCTGAGAGTTCATTAAATATTTTTAAATGTTTGGTTTAATTGATATATTCATTGCAGATTTTTAATGAAAAAAGTCTATTTAGGTAGTATTTGAAATCTAAAGTGGCAGCGAATATATTTTTAATGCATAAAAATAGATTTTTTTAGTCAATTGTGTGTGTGTGTGTGATTCTTTTCTCTTTATCACAATGAAGAGATTTGTCAGTTTTGGATAATAAGTGTCATCTAGTAAGAGTTTACAAATTTAATGCACCTATGTTTTCGTTTCGAAGATTTTAAATGAACAACCTCAAAAAATCTTTTGTCTTTTCATCCTTCAGTTGCTATCAAAAATTGATTTCCTACATGCATAATTTTATTTTCTTGATACACATTACAGAGATATATAAGAGTAATATTGTGAAATACTGTACTAAAAATGCTTTAAATATTTTAAGTGTTTCTATAAATGATTTAAATAAATAAAAGGCTTAAAATTTAGATTTGAATGTATTAAATGTATTCTATAAAAGATTTGAAGAATAGAAAATTAAAAATGAATTTTTTTGCAAAAAATGTCTCTTAGTTAGAGAGATTGTCATTAAGTCACATATTAAATATTCTCAATGCATATCTTTACCCAGAATATGCAGATATATCTCCAAATAGTTTTTTCTTAGAAGTCTAAAAGAAGTGCATTGCAGTGAGCAGATAGATTATATATTTCAAGAATTTTTTACAAGAAAAATATACTAATGGGATATACAACTAATTACTTTCTGGTTCGTCACTTTTATATATATATATATATATATATATATATTTAATATTATTATTATTATTATTATTAAAAACCGTGAATTTAGGAATTTATAGCAAAATGTTTTGAAATATGACCAATAGAAAAAAGTACTATGAAAAAATAGCTATAAGCCCTGATGCTCCATTTATTATTTATAAATGTGAGTATCTCAAATGATAAAAATACCTCAAGAGATCAGTTAGAGCAATTTGCAAAATCTAAAATCATGAATAATTTAATTTTTTGCATTATTATTATTGCCATAAGTACTATACATCTGTTAACTATTTGTTTTTCCCTTACATAAAACTAACACATTTTAGCTGTCTATGTTCATTGCGTCTAATTTAAATTCAAAAACCTTAATTTGTTTTTTTTCACTTGTTTCTATTATACCTATTTTAAGAGCTATTATACATAAAACCCACACCAAGTTTTATTTTATTCACTTATCTTTTCAGAGAGTATAATTTAAATGATTATTGTACAAAGTTTTCTTACCGAAACGTTGTTGAACAGTCACTATATTCGTTTTTCTTGATAGTTTTAAAGACAACAGCCTGAAAAAGAAATTAAAATCAGTTCAGGTATTAAAAAATCAAACGAAAACAAATAAAAGAATACAAGCAAATAACCTAAATTTTTATGGTCAAGAATAAAAAAAATATAAAAATAATTCAATAATTTGATGATTAAATACATAAAAAATTATTTGTTGTTTAATTTATATGAGTGTATGAGATACAAATTGTAAAACATGACTGATCATATTTAATTGATGAAATAAGAAATTAAAATAATCAAAATTAAACAAAAGTTTTTGTTATTGGATTAAATTTTTAGTCTGTATCAATGTATTTCATTTAATTCAAATATATAAATTAATATTTTAGAAAACAAATTGCTTAATTTCCTTGTCCTGCATGGAAATTTTTAAAAAAAATATGTTTCTACATTATTATGCAATCATAATGCATGAGCAATATGTGCTTCACTGTAAAGGAATATACAAAAAATGAATAAAACGAAATTTTTAATCTTTTCAATTAAATATTATCAATTTTATACTAATTGAAAATACAAACTTTCACACATCTGTAAAATTTGAAAAACAAATCGCTCCAGTGTCATACAAGGAAATTAACAATAAAAACTCAATTCTAATAGTTAATGTTACGGAATTGGGTAGTAAAAAGCGACATTTATTTTAATTACTCAATTTAGATGTTATACCTTTTTAAGAAATAGACATTTTCATAAGAAACTGTTAGTGTTGAGATTAGCAATGGAGTATTTATTCTATATTTTTAAATTCTTAGGAGTAGTGTCGGATATAGGAGAAAAAAGTAATCTCAAATATCCCATCCTCGTCATAAAAATATTATTCAAGTTAATGAAGTCCGTAGTGTCCATAACCCTTGCGTTTCTTCGGAGTGAAATATTTCAATCTATATCCGTATGTCATAAATCCCTAAAATCGTATATTCCTTGTCTGTTTTTCATTTATCAAGTCAAAAATAGATATTTCTCTGCTTAAGCTTTTAAAATCAGAACGTTCTTTTGTTTTTAAAGGTACTTCGGAAAAAAAAAGAAAAAAACTATCCGTACTATCTACAAAGTTACGCATATTAAATCAGCATGAATGTTTGATTTTGATCTATACGTTAACTAATTTTATGTTGCAATTTTCGTTATGTTTACAACGCAATTATCATTTCACTTCGAAAAAAATTTCATACTTATTAAAATTGTTTCAAAAGTATATATATATATATATACTTTTTAAAATTATTTCAAAAGTATATATATATATATATACATGAGTTATATATAACTCATGTATATATATTATATAATCTTATACATTTTCCTCTTCAATACTGTCAATAATGTTCCATATTGCATAATATAAATATAATGAACTACTACATATTGAAATGCTTAAACCTCCATTACCCAAAGGTTTTATTTCCAGTGATTTGTATTTTCTTATACATGTCAAGAAAGACATTAACTTTAAAAACACATAAAGCCTATCTTAATGTTTAACATTAGCGCTGGGTTATAGTTTTTAATATGTCACATAAATATTTGTATTGAAATAATGATACTGATAAAATCTGAATAAAATATATCACACCTCAAAGCTTTGTGGAATTTATTCCATAAACCATTTAATAGTTCATAAACTAATTGAATAATAATAATAATTTATTAGTATAAAATTTTTGGGTATATTATATAAATATATATAAAATATAAGCGTTTAGGCCATTTCTTTGAAAGAATGCACACTAAGCATTCTTAGAACAACTTATAATACCTTAAGTTATTTAGTGTGGTTTAGTCAAATTAACGTTCAAGAAGCCTTAATGTACAAAATTCATTCTCAGCCACTTCTTGTTGCTTCACTGTGAGTAAAGAACTTAAGATATTGAAGGAAACTTTTAAGAGTATCATAGTTTCTTAATTCTGCTTTTCCCGGATTCTACTTAACTGAGCTTTAGCCCTTACATTTCAGCTTAATTAACTTTCTTATTCACTTTAATCTCATAATTTCAATCGAATTAGTTACAGGTAAAGAACTTTTACTGCGAACTTTTTTGTTCGCTCTAGTGCTTTTCAACTCTTTAGAAAGTATTTACCGTTTTGTGTATTATCATTATTATTTTACATTATCTTTCGTGAAATATTTATCTGTAAAAATGAATCCATTTATCAAGAACTAAAACTTATTCTGTATTGATTTCTTTCAAAATCAGGCTCGAATTTCAAATAATTTTCTTTAGAAAATATGTGGTACAGTTATTTTTTTTTATAAATTTAAACTTGGTTTTAATGGGAACTAATTCCTTTATAAAAATAATATTTGTAATAACCACAATAAAGTTTTGAGAATGCATTAATTGCACTGTTAAACATGAATTTCTTTTTCTTAACAAACAAATTTAAGAAGCCATTCATTTGGAAATTTAGAAAATATTCATAAAAAGGAAGTAGGTTCTCATATCTGAGATATCCATGTTTAAACAAATCACACGATGATATTTTATTGCATTCTAAAGTGCTTTGTTTCTAAGGAATTTCGACTAATTCCTGTCTAAAACATATTAAATTTATCGCGCATCGTTATTAAGGAAGATAAATTATATTGGTTAAATGTATTTCCATAATTTTTTATTGCTATGGAAATCTTAATTACAAGGATCAGAATGCAATATTGGCTCAGCTGAGACGAGTTCCATAACAATTATGATGCAATGAAGATTTTCTGATACATTTGTAATAATTTTTATCATTATAAAAATTAATAAGTCATCGAAAGGATACATTTAAAATTTATTCTAAGCGTTAATTCTATGGATAGTTTTTTCCGTATCTGTGAAGAATTTGTAAGCACAGAAGTATGACTTCTTATAGCGATGGAAAATTTAAAGGTTATCTAATTCTATTAATAATTATTTTTCCATTTTACTCATTATTCTTCTTTTAACATTATCGAAATTTATGGATCATGATAATAAAAATTTACTTAACTGTTCTTTAGCAATATTAGAGGGCATATTTTCCCAGCACTTCACATCAATAGCGTCGTGTGTCATCGTGCGTGTGTATATGTGTGTGGTTGCATGCTTTCCCGTGGCTTCCTTTGGACCAATATATGGCCATCATTGGTACCAAGGCAGAACATTCTTTCATCAGAAAACACAACAGATCTAAACTGCGTCCTCCAATGAGCTCTGGCTTGACACCACTTGTGTCACAAACGGCAATGGCTTAAAGTCAGTGAAACACACGCTACAGGGCGTCTGGTTTAGAGCTGCCCTTGAAGTAACCGATTTCTAATATTTCGTTGTGTCATTGGGGTATTAACTGCAGCTCTAATTTCTGCCACGGAAGCAGTAAGATGCGCCACAGCCGTACGCAGTATACGGCTGTCTTCCCTTTCAGTAGTGTCCCGTAGCAGATCGTAACCCTGTCTTCTTTAGACAGTACCATCCCTTGACCATTATTCCCAACAATCCTACACAGTGGATATATTCCGGCCAAGTCCTTCTGCAATATCACGAAAGAAAATCCACCTTCCCGTAGCCCTATTTCACGACCTTAATCGAACTCGGTGAACGGTTGATAATGGCTTCTTCGTTTTATTAAAGGCCTTCTTAGCTAACATTAACCCAATAAGTCAAATTTCACTGACAAATAACGCTCACGAACTTTACAGCACGCATTTAAAGCAACTCTGATTTGTGCAAATTCTGAGTGGTGCACTTAAGCGCGAAATTTGAATCGATGTCGTCTTTTAGATGTATAAACACGGCTCTACCAAATTTCGTTTACCTAACACTAGTCTTTCTTGATTGTTTTGCTTTCAGTGTATTAGTTTTTTTATCATAACTTTAAGAAACTTAAATAGATATGATAGAAAAACATTATCTAAAAAATAAAGATTGTCTTTTAAACTGAATTGTATCTTATTTATAAAAGTTCTACCATATACAAATGCTCAGAAATAGTAAATTTTTCTTCTGCCTTTTTACTACGAGATATAACACGCATTTAACCTACCAAATTTTCTCTCATTTTGAAACATTTAATGGAGCAAGTATTATATTAAGAAATATTTGAAAAATATTTGAATTTTGTTCTCTACTATCAATTTCGAATTTATCTACAATTCAAAGAGTAGGTATATAAGTTTAATAATAAAAGTTTGTTGCACATTGTAACGAAGGTTTGCCAACGAGAACAAAATTAGAAATTTTATGACTAAATGTATCATTTGTTAATACTGTATCATTCACTGTATCACTTGTTAATACTGCATCATTTACTGTATAATTTGTTATAATACTTAATTTACAATCATCATTATTCTTATTCTACAGTGCCCTCTTTGGACAGAAGAATAAACTTTTTTCCATTCTCAGGGGAAAATATTATTAAGGAAATAAATGCGATAAAGATTCTAGGACTTCATACTTATTCAATTGATTTACCGCATTTATAATAACATGCATTTCTATTTTAGAGAGTAAAAGTAATTCTTAACCCTTTGTGTGTTGCATCATGTCCTTTTTTTTCTTTTAATCTTCTACGAATACCTTAGCACAGTAGTCGCCAACCCCCGGTCCGTGGATCAAATACTAACGGTCCGCACAAGAAACATTAAATTATTTCCCTTTTATTTACTGTGGTATATTATTTCTTGGGATTGGGCTACTTTTTATGAAAATCACTTTATGTTCCTTGTTAAATCAATTTATATTCATTTTTTTTGTGAAGCTATATTTTATTCTGTAGTCATGACTAAATACAGTTAAATTAAAATTATTCAATCAAAACAGTCTAGAATATAAACAATCAACGTCCTCCTCTTCAGCTGGACGCTCTAAAATTAATAAACGTTGACCGGTCCGCGGCGACAAAAAGATTGGGGAACACTGCCTTAGCAGATGCAAATTCTATTTCCGCATTTATTCATTCTGTATCATTCGTAAAATCGTACCAAATTGAATTCAATTACAATGGATGAAGTGGGGTTATTTTTGGAGATATGTACTTAAATGTCAGTTGTAGATGTACCCTTTAAAAATGGTATTAGTCACCGCAATCAAGGCAGGAAACGATTTCAAATGCAATAACAAACCAAAGAAAAGTTTGCCCATTAAGGCGAGCTTCGTTCTCATGGATGTCTGATATGATGGAGTGCAAAAGTTGCCCCTGCAAACTGCAAATGTAGTTTAAAGAAGCAAAATATAGTTACGCTCCAGAAAATCCACATATTCTTGTATCAAATCTAAAGTGTATTTATGTATTAACTGAAAGTTTGACTGTTTTTATCGTTTTCATCACCAAGATGGTTAAAAAAATAATTACAAACATATGTTTACGCATGCTTCATTTATGTATGTGACTATAGTAGTGGACAAACTCTGCAGTAATAATTTAAAAGTAGATTTGAATATAACAATATTTTTATTGTTTCTGGGGTTATTTCAAATGAAACAAAAAACACATTTTCATTAAGTTTCTCCAGATTTTTCTTATACAACAAAGGATTGTTGAATTTATCCATTTATAAGAAAAATGATGCATATGTAAAATGCTAAGCGTATAACATTTACGATTTCAAAAAAATAATCCCTACACGCGCAATGCATTAGAAAATAAAATGTTAGGGGGACAAAAGAATGTCGAAATATTAGATTTCACAAAATAAAAGAAAAGTGTTGCTTAACAGAACATCCGATTAAATTGCATGAAACATGAAAGATCAAATGAACCGAAATAAAACGAAAACTCCCTTCAGGAAATAAGTAGAAACCCCATCGAAATTTTTTTTGCAAAGCTAAGGGGAAAAAAAATCGATCCACCAATTGATTATCTTGAGCTGCTTTTTTCACTTCGTTAACTTTCGGGATATAAATACCGTGAGAGAAAAGCTAGAAATTTTAAAGTCTAAGAAATTCAACCGATAGAGAAAAGAAAACTACTGATATTTCCCCAACTGCTTTATTTAAAGAGTCGATTTACTTGCACGCTCTCATAAATCCTTCAAGAAATGAACTTTTTTATTGAGTTGATTTCATAACTCTCGCTTTCTATTACTTTCCATTTGAGAAAGGAAGAGGAGCATGGAGCCACATGATGATCAACAAAGAATCGAGTTTTAGGGGAGGTTTTTTTCAAGTTTTATCCCCTCAAAATTGAGAAGCATTTATTATAAGAGCTCGAAAATGGACATTTTTAACAAAGCATTTCTTCAAATGAAAATAAAAACGTCTGCGGCGAATCATACTGTAAAGCTTTAATCCGTCTGTAGCGTGCAGTAATGCATTAAATTCTAAACGTGCTACCGGGAAGAAAGAAGAATTCTACAAAAAAAAATGATAAATTACTTTCGGATTATTAGACTGGAAAACGAATGAATTGTTTGTCAAACAAGTTGAAGTATAAATAGATTTCTGGTATATGGTATTTATGTATCTGATCCCTATATTTTCTGTCTAGAAATATTTTGAATATGTTTTATCGATTTAGAAGTCATAATATGAAAATATTATGAATAATGTTTATAACAATTACTTATACAATTACCTAAGAAGAAACTTGGGCCATCGACAGTAGATATTCAAATCATAAATAAATTCATTATTTATTAAAATTATTTTAATAAAATGTGGTATAGTGCATAGATTTGCGATCAGAGTCGGAAATGATGTTAACAGCTATTTTTCTTTATTATTTATTGAAGAAAAAAGACATTATGGTAAGTAGGAGTTTGAAATATTGGGGCTTCTCAGTTCTAGTTCGACAAAACTTTCAAAAAGAAAATGTAAAAATGAATAATACAGTACCATTTTCTTCATACTTAATTCTATATTACTTATTAACTAATTATACACTATTGAATACATATTATTTTAATCAGAACCATAATAGAGAGAGTATATAAATAATTAATTATATAATATATTAGCAATATACACTCACTTCCAAAAGTTAAGCACGAAGATGTAAAATGCAAAAAATTCAACAAATACTGCTTTGATTGACTTAAAATTTGGCAGTAAAGTAGCATATATAATTATACATAAAACAAAATCAATAATTATGTACAGAAATGAAGACAATATTAAATTTTTGTAAGTTATTAGATAATGTAATACAGGAGACTTAAGCGGAATTGTGTATAAAGTGAAAATAAACATCATAAAAGGAAAAAAAAGGACATTAATAGGGTATGTGATCCCCCCTCATCTGTATGCAAAGTTTACAACTTCTGACCATGCTTTCAATTAAGTGGTCAACCACCGCAGAATTAAAAAATCGTCATTCTTCTTGTAGAGCAGTTTCCAGCTCAATAAGAGTGGCTGGAGGTGGGAAACGTAAAGATACAGCACGGCCAAGAGCCTCCCAAAGATTTTCAATGGGATTAAAGTCGGACGAATATGGTGGCCGCGCCATACGCGCAATCCCTTCACTCTCCAGGTAGTCATCGACGATGTCAGCTCTATGGGGACGTGCGTTATCATCCATTAAAACAAAAGTAGGGCCAACTGCTGCAGCGTACGATCTCCCAATGGGTTCTAGGACTTCATCTCGATACCGGACAGCCGTCACAGAACGACGTTTAAAGATGTGCATGTCGGTGCAGTATCCTAATGAAATCCCTGCCTACACCATTATGCTTCCGCCTCGGAATGCGTGATGTTCGGTGATGTTTTTGGGCTGATTGCGTGTTCCTTGTTTACGCCATATCCTTATACACTTATCATCTGGCTCCAGAGCAAATATTAACTCATCAGTAAACATGACATTGCCCCAGTCAGACACAGTCCAATTGCCATGTTTCCGGCACCACTTTAATCGTGCCCCTCTTGATTGGACGGATAGAGGAACACAAACTCGAGGTACCCGGGCATACAGTCCATTCATATGTAATATTTGGGCGTACAGTAGCTGCAGATATAGCCTTACCAATGAAGACTGTAACCATAGATGTCACAAGTGTGGAGGTCGCTCTGTGATTCCGCTTGGCTACAATAGCAATATATCGATCTTTCGCGGGGGTTGTAACCCTTGGGCGACCACATACGGGACTTCGGATAACTGTCTGTGTGGTTTGGAATTGTTTCCATAAACGTGAAATTACAGAATGATGAACGCCGAAGAAAAGAGCAACATCTGTGGTCGACTGTCCTGCTTCAATGCGCTCCATAGCACGCCAGCGCTCATAATCTTCCATTCGTTTTCTAGAAATTATAGAAACACGTATGTCTTGAAAACAAATTGTACAAAAATTTTAACCACCTTCTATCAGCACTTACAATCAACTTCTGTAACCCTTCATCAATCTGGCTTCTTATATGACTGCCTTTTTTGCATATTTCTTGACATGAAAGCACGATTGGCTGTTACCTAACATATTTGCATACTTCCATCTACCTCTGCAGGGAATTGCATCCTCTTCAATTCTGATTGGCTTCCGGAAATTAGAATTTTCTTCTCCGTGCTTAACTTTTGGAAGTGAGTGTATTATAATATATAGCAAATCCATATAATATATATGGAATTATTAAAAAAATAACAACAATTATTTGTATTCTTGTTTAGAGTTCAAATTCATACAGCATAAAAGGGCTAACTGGAAAACAAGTAAAAGCTACAATGTAAAATGAGGAATTCTTTTTTAGAGTGTTTTATTTTTTTTATCCTGATTTCGTGTTTTCAAATGACCCGTTATAGCAACACGATTTCTAAATATAGGGAGGTTTCATTTTCTAAAAAAAATTTATTAATATTCTTCATTCAATCGTCCTAAGCTTAGAAAAATATTAATAGGCTATAAGATAGAAAAATAAATAGAAACAAAATTACTTTTTTGATATAATACTCTTGATGTATTTTACAAGTCTTTTATTTATTTATTTTTTAATATATAATAGAATATCATTTTTCCCTTTTTAATTCGACTGTTTTGTTGGTGATTGGTTTGAATTTTGTAATCGAGAATATATATATATATATATATATATATATAAATTTTATCCTCCTATAAAATTTGAATATTCGGAGACAAACTTTGAGTTCAACATAAATATTTTTAGAACTGTATTTCTTGCGAATTTAATTTTGCATCCAACGTAATTTTTCTTCTCTGTTTTTTTTTTTAATAATGAATGAAACCTTTCACACACACAACTCTGTGAGCTTTTCATACTCTTCTTTTCAGATACTATTTTATCCTTTTGAAGCATTACACATCACTTTTTATTTTTGTAAATTTATTATATGTTATAAATGAGATTTTTGGTCGCGCAGTTTTATATATAATCATTTATTATCCTAATCTATATTTAATATATAATAATAACGCGATAAAATTTATTACAAGATTAAACAATACGAAAATTAAATGGAATAAACATTAGGAATATTAATAATCATATTCAAAACACAACGAAATAACTTGCACTAAACATTCCATATCAAGTTATGAATAAACTTATTTTTTACATGCTTTATAAAAGCTCTTATTTTCAACAAGAAAGCTTAGTATTCTTTATTTTTGCACTTAAAATAAAGGGATGACGTACCTTTAAAATTATTATGCTTTAATATTACTTTACTCAGCTATTGAGTAATGTTGGAAGTAATTAGTTTAAAGTATTATATTTACAGAGTAAACTCCATGGAGCCCTTTTGAAATGAATCAGTTGGATAAAGCAAATACTTGGGTAATTAAATGCTATCCAAAGGCCAAATACTTGGATTTACGTAGTTATTAGCCATACTTACTTTACTAAGGATGTATATATACAAGGTGGTTAAAGTTGAAATGATGGTCAACAAAGGTCCATAGTTTCGGTTAAACTGAATGAGTCGGAATGAAACTTCAAATATCGTCGGCCTAATTATCAGACTGCGTAACTCCACCGGTGTACCTGATTTGATATAGGAGTTCAACGCCCCAAGAGCTTTTTGGCGCGATTCCTTAATCGAGCCAAGCAGCGTTTGTTGTCGGGTTACATGAAATCCAAGATGACGGCCTAGCTTTTTTCTTTTGTTTTGTCTACGCCATGCCGCAGTGCGCGCTCCGCTTTTAATTTATTCCTTCGATCAGTGTAATTACTATTTTTTTTTATTTCATAATAAAACTAGATTTCGAAGGGAGAGGTGGTGGCAAGATTTTAACATAAAATAAATACAGCAGAAAGTAATATCAATGTATTACACTTCCAGATATAAATTATTTACACTATTTTAAGCGTTCATTACACAAAATTTGTAACAACATCGCACGATAAAAATATCAAAGTAAACCATATTGTAATATTATTGCCTATCTTGGCGAACATAAACAACAACTTGACGTCTAGCCCTACTGTATCAAATTAGCATCCCAGATGGAGTTACGCAGTCTGATAATTAGACCGACGATATGTGTTCTGTAGATCATGCAATCAAGGATTTGTTAACAAAAATTAATATTTGGATTATTTGCTGATGGATGATGCTATTCACCTAAAAAGAGGATAACTAACAGAGACCAACTACACAGGAAAGAATGCTCATTAATCGTGAAATTGTTTTTATCAGAATGATAGTAATGCTTCAGCCTCAATAAATGCTTTTCAGTGGATGAAAAACTTAAGAGTTCTCAGGGGTGTTAATTTTGTCTCGAGAGCTGAAAATATAAACAATTATTTTCAAATAGATATAATTCTTTGAAATGAAAATTAAATAATTCGATTCTTTTACACATTATTTGTAAAGCAATAAGGTTTCAAAAAAGTGCAAAATATTTAAAAAATAATCATAATTTTAAAAATAATAAGCGTATGAATATAAGAAACATTTTTATAATAAATATTAAGTAAATTTTACAATTACCATGCTATTTTCTAATATAGTAGCCTTTCATGTATATATATATATAATTTTATAGAATTATATAATGTATCATACTCTTTAAGTCCTACCTAATATTAGTATTATTATATATCTTTTTGTATTTCAAAATATTTGAAAAATATTTTGCTCTCGCGAGACAAAATTAACACTCCTGAGAACCCTTAAGAAAATTACCAATATATGTAAATGCTCTTAAAACACGCTCTGAATGTTTAAAATCTATGTTTTAGGTTTCCTTTCTTTTTCCTTTTAAAGGAGTTTCCTTCCTTTAGTTTCCTTACTTCTTATGTTTTTCTGCAAAAAAATTATTTCTAGAGTGTAATAATTTTGATAGTTTCTTAGTAAATTATTTTAATGGTTCCAATAACATAGCTAACTATTCTGGAGATTTGATAGATAATCTGATACATTTTTTGTATAGGTTTTAAGCCGATCTCTTAGTATCAAAAGATTTTACAAAAGACCAAAACAAGTTTCATGATTAATCATTTGTCAAATCTGCTTAAACACTGAAGAAATAATGCGGATTATAATGACCATTTAACTATGGAATATTTAAAGTAATATATATCCCAATATTTTTAAGACCAAGTATGTTAAAAAAATAATAAGTATTCAATTTCTCCATTAAAACATTCTCTTAAAAGTAATTCAATAGATATTTGGTAGCTATCAGATAATAAACATTCCGAAATCCTAAGCTTTGATTAACATTCTGAGCTGCAAGAATGAGCTCGTTAAATATACCCCTAGAGGAAATTCTATAATTTAAGCATGGTAGAGGATTTTAAAAATTCCTAATATCAATAAAAGGGTATTTAATCAATTAAAATTCAGTTTTATTTGTCATTGAACTCTGGTTCGGAGAATATTAGCGATAGTTCTTGCAAAAATAATGCAGCATATTTTAGCACATATTTCAAGTTGTGTTTCAGCTTACGGTTTGTGCGAGTTTATTCTTCAAAAAGTATTTTGTTTCATAGCACTTGGCTCCCATGAAATTTCAGCAAAAATGTTTTAAAAATTATATATCTAATTTTATTTCTTCTTACTCTATTAGTTATCAATTTTCCTCTTTTTTTCTTAGTTTTACCATTGTTTTGAAGTTTCTCAGATGTGATACAACATTAATTTCTCCTTAATTGTGCACCGATGCCTATATTATGTGTACACAGATTCTCATAAGATTCATAAAGTATGAAAATCTCAAACGGTACTTTTTTAGCCTTACAATACAAGGAAATCTCATTAAAATTCATTGAAGTGTAATTTTTTATCACAGTATGCGTTTTAACAATAATTGTAACCTCTTAACTGGTTTACCCGTTAAAAGGTATCCCATTAAAAGGCCCGTGCACCATACGGACTACCGAAAGCTAGCCAGAACCGCTTTACCTGTACGCTGTACATGCACCTTTCTATCTTTGAATTGTACATATTTTTAATTCTTATAGTGAGATTATTAGTGCTAATGTTAGATGCAGTTTGTCCCTGGTACAGAAATATTTCTCACCCGGGATTTTCTTTGTGGTGAAAGCAGGAATTTAGATTCTTGAAAATATTCGGTGAAAAGCAGAGATTGGCAAGGCAATGTGCAATTTGTTGCTTGAGAAAAAATGAAAATGGAAAGATAATCCAAAAAAGGCTATATTATATTTGCCTCCATTGCAATGTAAGACCTAATATAACACCCTGCTTCAAATTATGTGTGTATACATATTTGTACGCATACACAAAGCCCCCTCAAACGTTTGAAAAAGAGGTAAAAACAAATTTTTTTCTAAGTATGAGAGAAACTATTTTAAGATGTGTATGAAACATTCTTCATAGCATACAAAGTGCATTTATGAAAATCAAACATTTAAGGGGGTCTTGTGTTCCACAATTATAAAATAAAAAATAGTGTGCTAACTTTAAAATTGAAAATTAAAATAAATGTTTCCATTTTCGCATTTTGTTAAGTATTATTCTTAGTTATATACAATAAACAATGTGCCTTTTTTGGAACATTTTAAGCAGAAATTTGACCGCTTAATGGGTTAATCAAAGAAATTTTAATAATGCTTTTCAATTTAAGAAATTATTGTTAGTATGATAATATGACAACATCTGAGAAGCGTGCAAGAATGATTATGTTGTTTCCAGTCTATATTTAGTCTCGATAATTTACCATAGATTTTAGTCCTTATGGAATCATATCATTAATAAAATTCATGTAAGGAAAGCTATTAGGACCACTTAAGACACAACGAATTCTCATTAAAACATATGTTTACAAAGCTTCCCAGAGAAAGGAAAAATTCATCAAACCAATAGCATCTAAAAAGCTTCTAATTTAACGGTATAGAAACTCAACCACAGGGAAAAGTCGACACAGAATTTAAAAGAACCATATAAATGATTCACATTCCTTTTAGACCTGTTTACAATTCCTTTAAACATTTCGAACGACCTTGTCCTAATTCCCAAATGCAAGAATTGCTGTATCCTAATCTGAAACTTTTAGAGTAGAACATTTAATTTATCACTGGAAAAAGGGAAACATTTCGTAGTTTCTGTACAATTGTTTTATAAATATTTCCGTTATTTCCTTACCATTTCCACTGCTGCATGGTATTTTTCTGCCATGGCGCTCAACTTAATCAACGTGAAACATCTTAATGTTGTTGAAAAATGAGGTTGAGTAAATCGGTAGGGGATAAAAACAGAACTTACAAAAGCAAATAAGTAAGAATACATGTTCAATAAATTTTGTAGTAGAATGCAGTAAAATTGTCAGAACTTTCAAGTTGAAAAGTCTAACGAAATACTTTTCTTTCGGCATAAATTTCAATGATTTTCCATACAAATCTGAAAATCGCTCTTTCGGTTTATTTTTTCTAAAATATCAATGCAATATTGGCATACATAGGTTTTGACGATTAGAGTTGTATTTCATAAAGCTAAAAAGGGAACATTTTCTATCGTTAATGAAAAGCCTTAACTTTGTAAATTAGCAATGGGATGTTTTAATTTTTAATAATATGTGCAAATAATCGAAGTTATTACTTTTAGTTTAACCTTCCTGTTAATCTATTGTCCATTGATGGCAAACTCTTCAAAGAAACGCGAGAACTATTGGCGACAGACCGTGTAGTTTTGGACATCGAACAAGCAACGATGATGACACCTGAACTGGCCTCCTTTGTATAAGATTCCATACCACATCAATGTGAGGAATTAGATCCTCGATAGATTTTACAAGCATCAACCCCTTTACAAGGGTGAGTCTTTAAATGTCGTGAGACACGTACCCACGACCGACTCAGGGGAAACAAAGCCTCCCACCTTATGGTCACCATTTATCTCCTCGGGGAACTCTTAATGTAATATATAGATAAATAAAGATTTTAGGGATTATCAAATTCGAAAAAATCATATTTATTCTCTGTTTATTATCTAAAGATCGCTTAGAGCACTTTATCTAGCAATATTATTATAATTTTTAGTTATTGTAATGGTCAACCATCTTTTAGAAACATTAGTACTCCCCAAAAATCAAAACTTTTTACGCAACAATGATCACAGATTAAGCTTAGTTTACGAACGATTTCAGATTTGATTTTAATTCTTTTAAGAGAATTAGATTCTAATGTAGGAAAACCAACTCGTCAGCATAAATATAATACTAACGTAGGGAATTGTGTGAAAGCTTTAATGGGCAAAAATTCACAGAGCGTGTCCAGGAAGCCTTAGGAAAAAGCCTTTGACAATAACTATGGTTTCCTAACGTTGTAGGAGTAAGAACGAAGAATAATGCATGGTACCACATACAATGCTATTGTAGAATGTTCTTTCATTAGAGAGAGCTCAAGTGTAATATAAAAAGCCTTTGAAAGAGAGAAAAAGAAATAAAGTCAAAATGATCTTAAGCTATATAATGATATTTATTGCTGATATATTAGCAATAAATGTTGAGACTCATTGAGCATTTCAATTATTAACCAAAAACAGACTGTTAACCCTGTATAAGGTCTCTTTTTTTAGTAATGTTATGTAAAAATATTTTTGGTGTTGAGATATATTTATAAAAAAAAAACAATTATTGAGTTTATTACCGTAAAATACGGTGCATAACGCTCACTTATAACGCCAAAAATAAGATCGAAATTTATGGGTGTGCGTTATGCACCGAGTATAAAAATAATAGCTTCAAAAACAAAAAGAAGAGATGAATATTAAAAAATTTAGTATTTTACATAGACTTTAATACTGTTTATTTAAAAGAAATGACATACCTAATGAACTTAAAAGGTTGTAGTTCTGGTAGTATATGAATTTTTCAGTCTTAGGATAATACCTCGAATAAATGATTTCAAAATGTAATAGAATTGCACACGTATATTTCAAGTTCCTTCTTGAAAAAGGGGATGAGTGTTATACGGCGAATATACCTAAAAATTTTTAAAAAATTCAACTTTAAAGTATAGATACGCTAGTGCACTTTATATGCGGGTTTTTAAGGTGCCTAAAATTAATTTGATATTTAAGACAATTTTTTGGTGTGAAGTATGTTTTTCAACGATCAGTGGGAGCGATTTCAGTGTAGGAAATATTTTGTATAGTATTTCTTTTTATATCATATTACACATGATATTTATATAATTTACAAAAACTAAAATCTGCAATATATGAATTATAAATGAGATCTAAGGTTTAAGAATTTATTGATGTTACTTTCCATGAAATTTCAGAAAACAGGGATAGTGGGACATCGCAGCTGGATGCGTGTATACAAACGTATCTGGTTCACTTCTTATGTGCTCTAGTAAAGTACAAATGGCAATGTCTGTATATTAGGTTCATTCAAATGAAACCCCGGTCAGAGCGTCTAACTTTGCATTACACGTAAGGTGGCACCACGTAACTGCGTGTAGGGTGGCACTATCTATCGATAGAGATACTGACGCGTGTGCAGCGTTTGACGTTTCATAGCGACTGTGTGGTTTCACGCCGAAGAGAAGGTGGTCACACAAGCTATCGTCCACTATTGAAAATGCAAGCGAGTAAGAAGGAACAACAAGGAGTGATACTCGAATGGCGCTGTCTTTAAGTCATCTTAAACGTTATCATGAGAAGGAATATGGCTTGCTATCGCAAATTGTCACTGGTGACGAAACCTGGGGTCACCATTTTGAACCCGAAAGCAAGCATCAGAGCAAGCAGTGGAAACGTGAGATTTAACTACCTCCAAGAAAATCAATGGCCGTACACACACCAGTTTTGGTAAGGTCATGATGTCCTTCTTTTTTACTACAAAAGCCCACTGCTTATAGAGTTTCTGGAACGGGGAACCACCATCAATGTCCAGCGTTATCAAGCCACTTTACAGAACCTTAGACAAGCCATCAAGTCGAAACGTCCAGGCATGTTGTCCAATGGTGTTATTTTCCTGCATGATAAATGTGCCAATAGTTTTGGAGACTATTTTTGAGTATGTGGACTGTGTATAACTACATTTGAGTTAATAAAATCATTACCGTTACTTTCCACTAGTGACCGGGTTTCATTTGAATGCCCCTTATACTTTTTTGTAAACTTGGCGTATGGTCGCCAACTTTGGTCAATCGTACATCATGTTATCGTCCTAGCCGAAGTGTTATCAGTACAAATCGAAGTTGGAAAAATAACTTTTCTTTCGACATTTAGAAATTTATGAAGTTAGTGGGAAATATACTTCCCATGCACAGCCTTATAAAGTGTTATAAACAATTTGTTTATAAAAGTTGTTTTATATTTCGGTTATTAGTTTATTGCCTACAAATTTTAAGAGCTTTTGAATTAAATTAGTTTGAGGGGTTTTTTTCCTAACTGTACGATTATTCTAAAATATAGCATAGGTGAAATAATGTAATTTGGATTACGGTTAGGAAATATTTTATAAAAATAATTATATTTAATTTAATTTAGTTTAATAATGATTCTTCTTTTATAAACCAATGAATAATGTTTTTATCTTATACAACAGTATATAAGTAACGATCTAAAGTCCAGTATTTTAAACGAATTGCACATTTTCTACATAACTGATGACTTAATTAGATAAATATTTCAGTGGAAATTTCCTGTTGAAATAACAGTATAACCTTGAATTACAAATTCTGTTCACATCTCATTAAATGTACAATTTCTTTGATACAAGAAAACTGCTGAATCGTGACTCTATCTTCAATTATTTGCTTTGCTTTGTTAGAAAAAAATGTAATTATTAAAAAATAACTAGTTAATAACGAAGTTATTGAAACAGGGTATTCAAAATTCTCTGTTTTGCTGGTACGAAAAAATGTTTTTCCTATATTTTTAAAAGAAATATTTTTAAAAAATTAAGCTTTACTTGATTTTTTTTTTCAAATTTGTAGCACTAACAAAATAAAAAATTTAGAAAAAGAAAATAATTTACTAAACGAATAAAGGTATCATCTGTATCTCAACAAAATACATGATTAGTCTCTCTTTCTAAAGATGATTAGATTCTTTTTCAAAATGAAAAATAAAAAAAGGAATTCAGTTTTTTGAAAAAAATAAGCATTTAATCAAAAACAAATTAATGTGTTTAATGAAACCTAATGCATCTTTAAACCAATGATATAAAACTATTTTTTTCTTCAGCAAATCATACAAGTAATTGCATTTAAAAATTAATTTTCCATATTTATTCTCGGCAAAATACAAAAAGATGGAATGAAATATCAGAAGAATAAATATTTGAGATTGTCTACGTTTACAGAGCACTTTTAAGAATGATAAGAATATTTTCATTCAAAGGCTATTGCACTGTCCTTTTTATCCTCTCTCTATTGCTTACATATTTAGATTAATCTTTTTTCCCCTTCCAATACTCGGAAATCGCAATTTCCCGTCTTGAGAATCTGATTGAGATATTCTTTTCCGAAAGCATAACAACGTAACGAATATAACATTAAAATAAAATAAATCCCTATAGTTTCTTGTACTTCAAAATAAAAGTAAGTGAAGGAATAATCTATGACACACTAAATAATTTTTAAGAATGAATACCATTCCTTTTACATTACGGCTACAACAGTACCCTTTTTCAAAAAAAAATTTTGGAGACAGTAACAGTAAAAATAATGCATGTTTTATATTCAGAATATATTATTAAGTTGATTCTGGAAGTAAAAAGTGAGTTTGACCCGCAATCATTTTACAACTGTAAAAAAACAAGAATTTTTTTAAAAAAATTTTCAAGCTCTTATAAAATTCTAAATTTTTAAAAATTTTATTATTTTAAGTGATTTATGCTTCTTAGATGCATGCGAACAAAAGTTACTATGGATTTAAAAATATGTTGCCTTGTTCATTTTTAATCGTTATATTTCTAGATAACCTGGAAAAAACACGAATTTTTTTTAAAATGTTAACTTTAGCATTTTTAAACTATTAATTTAAGCATTTTTTAAAAAAATATTAAGAGGTTGCAGACCTAAATCCCTACTAATTTTTATAGAATACACGTTTGGGTGTACATAGAAAAAATTTAAAGACTATCTTTAACAGAAAAGAAGCCTTATAAAATAGAAAACACTTATATGTCTTCAAAATTAAAAGTATGAGAAAAACATATTTTTGTAAGCCATAATGGAAAATCTAATAATACCTGTAAAGCTCAAATTTTTAATATGTTTTTTTCAAACTTTTGATCTTCATTAAAACACTACTTTAATTAAATATGCTTGAAAATATTTTTTTTCATTCAAAATATATTTTTGCACAGTATTGATAGCATTTGTTATTCAGCCTAATCTTAACAGAATATTTTCATAAAAATTTTGAAATACAAAGCATTTGTGTAGGGGAAAAAAAGAACTTAAGCTAAAAATCCCCAGGTTTGTTCATAAAATTTAATTTTTTTTTTCAGTTTTAAATAGGGGCAGTTTAGAAAGTTTGAGTTTTTGTTGCACAACTTTAAAGTACCAAAATTTGGAACTACAATATGTTTGAAATTAATAACCATTTCACACTGAAAGAGGTGATTGAGCTCAAAAATATTTTTAATTAATTAAATTTAAGAGTAGATAAATGCTTCAAAATAAAACCGAGACCAAAACCTAAGCTCAGAAAACTTCAAATACCTTAAAAACTAATTTGGTATCAGATCTGAAATTTAGTGGCAAGCTTCCTAATTATTAAGACCACAAGAAAATAGAAAAAAATACATTTAAAAAAAATGTAATTTTGCAAAATATAATAAAACCTTACTACACTGACTCAGATTAGTCGGTAATCTGTGTTGCAATAGTGACTTTAGTGTTTGCTAAAGTAGTGTTCACACGTTTTAATAAAATGACTTTTAAATGATTATGCAATTTTGGCTATGAATGTTGTTCTAGATGCGTAAAATTGTTTTAAGCTTTTTTTTTGTAAAATATTTTACTCTTGCTTCAATTGGATTCTATACCATCCTTTTAGATTCAAAATTTTACCTGAAGTTTGAATGTGCGATATAGAGGATTTAAATTTACTTCCTAACTTTCAAACAGTTTCACACACTCACATTCATGCATTTATCATGAGAGTTTTTAGAGATCAAGAACACTAAAACAATATTGCAATGGATTTAATAATCAAGTATGGGGGGGAGGGTTAGATATGGTCAACTTATGTTAGTATGCTAGGCAAAATTTGATATAAATTAGAAAACATAACAAACATATCTCTCTTCAGTTTTTTTTCTAAACACTTTTCTTAGATTCAACTTCAGTCATTTCTCCCTTTCCTTGCAGCTCGGATATTAACATTAAGCGCATTTCTATCAAACAAATTTAATGAATATTAAAGTACATTTTTATTTTTATATTCATATATTCACAGATCGGTAAAGGGAAGCAGTTTATTCTCTATGAACGTAAGTTATATGTTATAATATTCCATTAAGAAGCTATTTTTCTATTTTCCTGGAATATTTCGAATTCATATAAAAAACTTCTGAAAAAGTATGTTTTTTTTTTTAGTTTAATTTTAAACGATCATATTTATATTATATATATATATATATAGCATCTGTTTTTTATTAACTACTTAAAATTATGTGATGAAAATGTGTCTATTTCTTAGATTAAAAAAAAGTTATCTAATCAAACAAAATTCACAGTGCTACTTGTGGAAGCCAAATTTTTACTTAAAATTCCATGTTGTTTATCTTCTTAAAAAATTAACACATGAATGTACCTTCAAAAATGTGCGCTATTTATTCGAAAGCAAGTTGCAAGGACCATTTTATAATATATTTAATTCAAATGTAAAAAGGAGCTTAGTATGCTAAAACAGAACCATAATTGTTGCTCTCCAAACTGTTGACCACATTTAAATTTATACTTTTTTCAAATGGTGAAGAGTTTCAAATTATAAGGTTGTAGCTACAAAAACAATTTGCTGGAATGGCACTTGAAAATGTTATAAATGTGACTTTAATTAAATGTTCCAAGACACGCTTGAATAGGTTTTTTAATTTAATTATGGCTAATGTGTAAAAACCATTTCTGTAAGCTTTTTTAAATGGGTGTTTAATTAAAAATTCCCAAAAATGTCACCGTTTCTAATACAGAAATGTAACTCAACAGAGTTGTTACATAGTGAGTAACGTATAAAAAAATGAAACAAAATATTTTATCAAGCAGCTCTATATATGTTCCATTTGTACAGTCTGTGTTTATAAACATGATTAAAATTCAAAACAATTTGAAGTGCTAATTTTAGCTTTTAACTTATAACAAATATTTTTATAATATTAAAAACATGTAAATAGATTATGAATACATATTTCTTTGGAAATTTGAATTGTCATTCCTTGTCTTACCTTTTTTGCTCTAATGAAGTCAATGCGTTTCATTTAGCAGCCGAAATTAAACAATTAAAGAAATTTTTGGCATGAGTATAAGTGTAATTTTTGATTAAAACTTAATTAAAAGCGTTTACACATTTTTGTATTTATTATAAATAAGAAAAAAATATTACTAATGTGGCTCTTTCCGATTAATGACTGAGTTTCGTTTGAGCTAACAGGTCATAAATCGAACTGGTCGTAAGTCAGATATATATTTTTATCAATCTCGTCATTCAAATGTGTTATCAAAACTTTACCAAAAATTAAAAAAAATCTAATTTATACGAGGTGATTCATTGCCAGTGCAGCAAAGTTTCAGGAGGGGCAGAGGGATCAAATAAAATTAGGAATCGCATAGCACTGCAGGCTAGGAAATGCTTTCTGCTCAAGCTATAGTCAAAAGAAACAAACAGGAACTGCAACATGTTATACTAAAAAAAGCCTTTTAGTGACATGTTTTACATGAATAAAAAACACACACATGTCAAAGAAGGTGCTCGAAATTTCAACACAAGCATTCACACAGGCTACATATCGGTGCAGCATGGAATCTCCAAAATTCTTGATGATTCCTGGCCTCTCTTTTCAGGTGACCAGGTCTTCAACTGATTAAAAAAATGAAGTCACAGGCATTAAAGATTTCATGTAAGCCCATCAAAAGTTCAGGCATGATAGATCCTATGATATAACATGTCAATGAACAGGATTACCTCTACTAATTCAGTGATGCCCAAATATAATGTTTAAGTGTGTCTCGGAACTTGTTGTAATGTAGAAAGTTTCTTCATACTTCAATCATATTCCGCAGCACAATAACTGAAAGGGATGTGCTTCTTTGATAAATTCTGGAAGAACTTGCTGTATACGAAGATATTCTGGTGTCTGTACCAGTATAAGCTCATGTGACTTTCCGGTAATATCCTCCATACGGCTTCGGGATATATTCAATCCTCTGGATGTCTATCGAATACACGTAATTGGAATATTTTCTATAAGACAAAGATCCTTCTCCTCATTATATGGTGTCGAACCGGATTCTTCTCAATTCATGGTGGCTATTGAGAAACCCATTCTTGCGTAACTTTTTATGCAGTCGTGCATGGATTGTTAAAGAAGATCATGAGCATTGTGTAATATTTGTTCTGGAAGCGTTCCTAGTGTAAGCTCAAAAGTGGCACAAAAGTTAAATACGCCTTAAAACTTCATACGCGAGCAGCATACCAGCCATTTCAACGATTGAGTATTTATCCATTCTACTGCCTCAGTGACCGTTTATTAAACTCTTTGGAAATTTCAATCATGGTTTTAAATGAGATCGTTGTTCAGTCACACTCCCGTAGAATGCCCTCTGTTGAATGAAGAAGGCATTTTCAAAACTGCAATACGATACGATTCCGAATCAAAATTGTGCCCTTTAATCCTTCTGTGAGTTTGTCACTTTAGTAGTGAATCCCCTTGTATACCAATAATTATTGCGCATAGTGTGAAAAACATTTTTTTTTTACTGTACGTATTATTGTCCTCCATCGTAACATATTATTATTCTATCATAGAATTGTCCAAATGGGCATATTTTTGTCAAACATTTTTCTCTATTTCCTATTTTTATTTGTTTTCTGTAGTCTTAAGGAGGAATGAGCATAAGTTGAGAAGAAACATTAATTTTTTCTGTGTCTATCAGTAAAAATTTGCATAGAGTTAATTAATTTTATTTACTCAATTAATTTAATTAATATTTCATTTTAAAGAAAAATACATTAATATTGTGTTTGTTTTACAAGACAATTTTCGAAACAACATTCTTTTTTTAAATTAATTTTTTTAATATTAATGCTTCGTTGATGAATTTAATAGACATAAAAATTATATATAACATTTAAGTTAATATCCAGATGATAATTTGGCAATTATCACACTTATTGGGATGCAAATAGGGATTAATGAAACATTAAATAAATATGTCGTAACAAACATCAGCTCTTTCAAATGCTTAATTCGTCAGTCGGCATTTCAAGAACTGAAATTATAGTTTATGGCCAACTTGAGTTGGATTAGATTTCTGATGAAAGCTGCTTTATTGTATTAAAAGAAATAACTCAGAAAAGAATTCTGCTTAAGAAGTTTTTAGGATGATGTCAGTATGACAAACAAAACATCTTATAGTACAGAAACACAATTAAAAGTTAAGCTTAATAGGATATAATTTAGGAAAAATTACAATTCAGTTTGAAAAAACTGAAATTGAAAAATGATATCGAAACTGAGAATAAGTTGTCTGTCTTTTCTGCAGATTCATTTGCAAAACATAAATCGCATCTTCTATCGTTAAAACCAAAAATCTCACATATTTTTCTAAAAGATTAATGATAAACCATGGCATATGCACATCAGCTTACAGTAAATCCTTCCTCAAAAAACAAATCTTTCACAAAAGAATCCCTTCGAAAAGACACATCATATGACAACCATATGATAAGTTGAAGACAAGCAATATGAATGTCAGAGATAAGATACAAGTGAGACAAATCTGTGATGATACTATTCGATAAAGGTAATGGTTTGCTTTTGTTATACTAAAGTATACATGCGACCGCCCATATATTTTCTATTAAGCCTGTTATTGATTTTGTCTGGAACAAAACTCCACAAAAACTGGTGCGACTTTCCGGGACATCAAGTATATTAAACTTTGTCAGACGCAGCTCTTTTTCGAAACAATGCACTATACTAGAAAAATTTCTAAAAAAAAAGATATGTGTCAAAACTTTGAAAAAAGTTTGTTTTTCCTTGCATCAATAGATGAAAAAAATTATACTCGATATTTAACAAGGAAAAAATATTTAAAAGCGAAATAAAACGAACCAGAATTAATAATTCTTGAAGATTCTAAATGAATGTTTCTTGAGCAAAATATATAAACTGGTAGTGGAAGAATATTTCAAAAAAAGGCAAATTTAATCAGCAAGGATACAATATTGCTCATAGAGAGAATGATAAAATATTATGTATTGAACTTGGGGGTTTTTCAGTTTAATTATATCTGCTAGACCTATGGTTTGATTTTTAATGTAGAAAAAATTAATTCTTAGAAGTGTTGAAATGTTTGAGCAATCATGTATAATGATATTTAGATAAGATTTAATTTTTTTCTTAATGAATGCTTTTAAACTTTCTTTTAAAAAAAATAATGAGATTAGTATTTAAAATTGATGGATAAACAAAGTATAGTGTCAGCATTTTGCTTATCTTTTTTGCTTCACGAAAATCTCACAAGGTTTTTCCAAAAAGAAAGAAATCTTGTTTAGCTTTTAACTTGTATGAGACCCGATAACAACGAAAAAATAAGAAGTAAAAAACATGTTTTTCTGTTTTATTCATATAGACATCACTGATTTTCAACATAAAGACCTTGTTAAACAAAAGTTATCATTAGTGCGTGAAGGAATAAAATTCTTCTCACTTAGAGATAGATGTTTAGACACAAGAAATTAATTAATTTTTCAAAGCAACGTTCCAAGGACGTATGACTTTTTTTTCTGTAATGCAATGAATAAAACTGGCAAATACCTTCTTCGTTAATTTAAATATATCAGTTAATTATTAATCAAGGGTACGTTAATGGATCGTTTTATATATTGGACATTATGGTAAACACACCAAACATATTCTCAAACAAGATTTTGGAACTTTATGAGAAGCAAAAAAGTATTTTTCTTACATGTATGTTTCCAAAATTTATATAATGGCTGAAAATCTCTCAATATTCTTAAATATCTTATCAGCATCATATTTTTCCACAAAAAAAAAATTTAGGCCAACTAAGATATAATTGCTCTCATATATAGAGTGTTGCCGAATTCTACTGTCAAATTTAGAGCCATGATAGTATTTTGGCAGCATTGAAACCACAAATCAACGTAGAACACGGGATCTCAAACAACATTTAGTCAAAGTTATTCATGAAAACTGTTATGAACGGTGAGATACATTTATTAGACGTAAATCATGTTTACAATACTAACAATGCATCACAGCTTGTCGTCAGAAAGGTAATGACAAATAATTATCACAGGAATTGTACAAAGTTTCGGCTGCTTAGGTGATGGTACAGCCGACACCGATGGACAAAGGATTATCGGATGAATTCAAACAAATCCGGTGAGCTAGCGATGCCAGCTAATGCGACGAGAATCCTGGACGTGAGATCCTCTTCTGTAGACACCGATGTCTCGTGCACAAACAATCTCAGGTGGCTTCAAAAGTAGAAATCCTAAGAATTGAGGTCCAGTGAGTGTGAAAGCCATGCAATAGGTTCACCACGTTCAATTCACCTCCCGAGATAAGTAACATGGAGATGGTTACGACGGTGGTTTCTCTCTGGCCCCGTAATCGATAAATGTGCTGATGTACCCTCGTGCATGAACCACACGGCCTCGACTGCAGCTTCCGGTACTTCCTGCTGCAACTCCAAGAGAACTTACTGTAGCAACACAAGGTAATTAAGGCATTCTGGCAGTATGTGTATATCCCCGTATTAGTTTGACCACTCACCTCGTCTGGCTCATTGTTCTCCCAACGGATAATATTATCTATATTATTATTGATACTATTATTATACCAACTAAACGTGATTTGCGACCCCATGTTCTACGGTGATTTCCCCATGCTGCCTGCTATCACCCCTCTGAATTTGTCGGTCGAATTCGGCAACGCCCTGTAAATCTATTTTTTATACTTTATGTACAATACCTGACTGAGAAAATACAATACGAAAGAATGAGTACAATGTAATGAGAGAGAGAAAAAAAAATTGATATCTCAGTATAATTGGATCAATATCCATGTCATCTTCATCAGTGTTCCCCAACCTTTTTATCGCCGAGGACCGGTCAACGTTGGATAATTTTACCATGGCCCGCTGAGGGGGAGGACGTTTATTGCTTATATTTTGGATTGTTTTGTTTTAATAATTTTATTTTAATTGTATTTAAACATGCCTTCAGATTAAAATATAGACACCCCAAAAATGAATATAAAGTGATTTAACAAGGAATATAAAGAGATTTTCATAAAAAGTAGCCCAAAACTAAGAAAAATATGCCGCAGTAAATAAAATAGAAATAATTTAATGTTTCTTGTGCGGACCAGTAGTATTTGATCCATTGACCGGGGGTTGGAGACCACTGATCTTCACGACCTTGTTTGGAAAATGTTCCTGTTTAAGCAAAAGCGAGATTAATCGCTGTAAACAATATTGTGCCATTCTACCGTTCAGGTGGTTCTGATTTGACATCATGGCGATCTGTCACGCCAGTGACTGTAGGTCAATAACAGCACGTAAAGGGCAGCACGACTACGTTTTGCACTTGACCAATCACCGAAAAATAGGGGATAGATCTAAAACGAAAACTTCCATGAGCACGTTCGATAACAGAAATTGGCTGTGTTGTCATCGGCAAGGCATTTCTTCAACTACCCGTGTCTTCTAAGCAAATAAAAAAAAGGGTTTTCCTTGGTGAAAATAACTGTTAATCTCTCATCTACCGTTACCTTCTCTCTTATCTCACGAAATATTCTCGTGACAAACTTTCATTTTGAATCATTTGGATAAATCATTCAGCTGCGTATTTCTTACAATTTACATAATTATTCAACGAAATCTCTGTTGCGATTTCTTTGTCAGGCAATAAACATATATGTGCTCTTCTTTCTTTCTTCCTTTCCTTTGCTCTCTTTATATAAATATATTCTCCTGCTTTTACTGATGGATTTTTCAAGAGCTATATTATATTCTAATTTGCTTCAAACTTTTTTCGACTCTCTTATTCGAGTTTCAGTTTTGAAGCATTCATCATTGTTTTCTAGTTTAAGAAATCAATGATAAACACAGTAAAATATCCCACTTATTAAACCATTACGAGAAATATGACTGAAGTGTGTTGTTCATAACTATAATTTAATATTCAGTTTTATCTTCTAGTTTCCAATTTCTTCTTACAATGTAGTGCTAAAAATATTTTTTGCAATTAAAGCAACGGAAACATAGCATTCCATATATATTAATTATTTAAATTCATCAAATTTAATATCGAAATATTTCTTAAAACTAACTCTAATAAATATTTTATCCCTTTATTGTAATCAACTCTTAAGGCAAAAAAAGTTTATTACACCATATATATATAAACATAAAACATAATGTGAGTGCTGGGTTTATTAATATAACCTATTTTTGACATTCTTTCTAAATGTAATCGTTTATTTTGAAAAAAGAAAGAGATATTCGAGTCATTTTTGACTATTTATGATAAAGAATTTCAAAATAGTCGCATCTGTTGAGGAAGAAAACTGCATAGAATGGTACAAGAATGTTTGTAATTTCACAAACATCTGGATGCATCGTAAATTTATCTATAGCCCCTTACATCAGTCTTACATTACGACTTTTATGGCGTAATTTTACGTTACTTTTTTAAAGACAGGTTGAATCTGATAGTAAACAGCGTGAGATACTTTAAGTACTTAGGAGGATTTCTCCTGAAATTTTTATGAAGCTGAAGTGGATCTATCTCTAAAGTTTTCATGTGATTACGACAGAAGGAGTATAGTCTAAGTATAAGACAAGTAACTTAGTTGTGCTTCAAAAATGTATAACGTTAACTATCTCAGTAGCTTTCAAGCTTTAATAGGCAGAAAAGTTTGAAATTCACTGACGGGAGTAGAGTTTGCCGTTTTATCAGAATGTCTGAAAATATCTAAAGATATTTTTTTTTGTTGTTGTTCATTGAAATTTTTAAGAGATATTTATTATTCATCTGCATCATCAGAAACAAAAAGGATACACTGGCTTACCCAATAATTCTTTGATCAAATTCTAAAGGTTGATGTTACTCAAAAAGAAAGAGTTTGATGAAAAGAATCTTTAAATATTTGGTTATGTGTCGTCAGAAGTGTCATGTATAAAAATTTCTTTCTAACTTTTCTTTTCTTCTGAAAAATCTAAGGCCTGTAGGAAATTTTTTTCCTAATTTACTCAAGTGTTAATATTCCGGTAAAAACGATTACAGATAAAAAGGAGAAAAAAATTGTCTAGACGGTATGTCAACTGTTTTTGCAATATTGAAAGAACCTTTTGAATTTCTTTTTGCATAATTTAAAAGGATTGTGGAGCTGCAATATTAGAAAAATTTTGTATGTTGTCCAAAAATACATTAAAGTCCTTTTAAAAATTAGTTACCAACCACTGAACATTTGAAATGAAAGTTTTATGCTGATAAAAATGTCAAATAATTATTTTAGAAGCTTAGAATTATACAAATGAAGAATGCATAATTTTTATTTCCCGACACGATACATGAAATGAAATGTATATGAAAAATTCTAATGATCTACTGTATGCTTATACTAAACTACTACTAGTTTTGAGATATCTTTATATTTATCAGGACATTTACTCAAACGGAGATTATGGATGCCATGTTAAAATAGTTTTTATCTGCAATTTTCTTCAACAGAGAAATAAAGTAGAAATCTATTAATTTTCTCAAAATTATGAGCCATGAATAAAACTTAAATTTTGAATTTTTGTCTTAAAGTGTGTAATTTTAAATAATATTAATAATTTCATCTAGTTCAATTTTTCTTTTTATAGCTTCTCAACAAATTCAAAATGATTACAAGAGAAATGCTTGGATAATCTCTTTCCCAACTAAAATTTTAACAAATATCTAATTTATTTAGGAAATATTACTAGCTGTTTCTTCATTGTAATTGATTACAAGCCGTTACCCACCCACTTCTCTAGGTATTTCATGATAATGTATGACTTTATATACTGTTTTAAAAAAACTATCAAAAACTAAGTCTAAGCATTACGCTTTCGGTTGTATTCAAAAACATTTTATAGTCCTTACCATTTGATTTAATCCCTTAAGTTCCACCAGCGTATATATACGTCTCGCTCAGCTAGTGTGTTAACTGCTACGGACATATATATACACTTTCCAAAATACGATCATTTTTTGCATTGCTATCAGTAAAACTATTCATAAGGCTATGGAATGCAATAAAATGACCTTGGAAGTGTTTGCGAAGTATTTACTTATTTCAGAAAAGGATTTGCTTATGTGTTCAATTTCTTTTCCCTGGTATACACAGCATTCGGCACTGGAGGAGCGTATCGCGTAATTTTTAATCGGCAGTTAAGAGGTTAAAAAGAATAGAGTAAGAATTTATAAAATGAATTATATCTATATATATACTGCTATATCAGGCTCCCTAACTCCAAACCTTGGGAGTCTATATCAAGTCTGTTGTTCTGTTAGTTTAAAGACGTAACTTTTAATATATATTGCTCCCGCAACTTCCTTTGGGAATCGATTTCCACGAGATCAGCTCATGGCGAATCTTTGCTCAGCAAAAGATACATGCTTGCCATATTTCAAGACTAAAGGGCAAATAGTTCAAAAACGAGAGTTTTTACCAATAACGCCCACGCAAACTCCCTTTAGAGTTCGATTTCAGCAAAATATATTCTTAAACGTTTCCAAATTAAAATATGCCACCAAATGTAGTAATCGTTCCGTAAATATGAACAGGAAAGGTTTTCCTCATTGTCTACATATCACGGTATTTGGCGGCAATTTGCTCATGCACATACACCAACCCTTCCTTAAATAAAGGAGTTTTAGAAATAAATTCACTCAAAATAAATTTGATTTTTTATTCAGAACATTCTTACTTGTTTTTTTTTTTTGATACATCAACAAAGAAAACTGTGAAAAATTTTGAAATGATGCTATCAACGGTGTGTTTTCTTATAAGTCTTATACAAACATACAAACATTCAAATTTTTAAATAAAATTAGTCTGTTCAAAGTTTTAGTCCCAGAAGATTAAGAGTATTAATCAAACTCATATGTCTCTTTCTTTTGTGTGAGTGTGTGTGCAATGCACCCCTTTACTCTGTAAATACCATATTGCATGTTTAATCTATTAAAATGAAGGGCAGAGATGCTTTAAATTAGTGAAAATGGTAAATTAAAATGGAAATAATAAGCAAAAAAGTAAAAATAAAAAACAAGATATAAACTTGTACCGGTCACTTTGACGTGAGTTGTAATTTGTATTCTGTTATATTAATTTTTGCATCAGAATTTTTATCTTCAAAAAGTTACAGGGAATTACAAATGTCTCTAATTACGTAAAATGTAAAATGTTCTATGTCACAAAAGACTTTAATTTACAACGAATATATGTGTGTCTTTCAAAACAGGCAAACCCTCATTCCCAACTGCTGTCTGATCATTTTTCTGTCATATTTCTGATTTTATTTAATGTATTCACATACAACTAGCAAATTAAAATTAGTGTGCCTCTCTGTTATTTAATATAAAATAAATGAGAATTACAGGATATGTCAAATAAGACGATTATTTTTTGAAAAAATTAGTTTTGACATTCACATGTAAAATTTTACTTTTAATGAATATGCTAATTTTTGGGGAATTGAAAATTGCTTTACCATTTTCTGCCCTTCTAAATCTTTATTAAATTTTGAGAACAATTATAAGTAACAGCCAGCAATATAATACCACTACAAAAAAGTCTGCATTATAAATTTTACAATGAATTTGCCTCTTCTGTCTCCACACAGTTCTCTTTGAAAGCAATTTAATTTCAGAATATTTCATTGTTACCGGTATTTTTCTGAATTAAAAACTAATAAGATGAAGAAATGAGATATGTGCGAATTTTGTCTGCCTTTTAATTATAATGTGTATGATTTTTTTTATTAAAAAAAACCCTCACACATGGACCAAAAACTTAAAAAAACTAAAAATTGATAAAGCTTTATCTTTGCTTACGATTATTTTTATTCGTAGTTGATAAAAGCCTATGGAAGTTTCTTTTTCTTTGTGTAGTTTATGGATGTAAAAATGAAATATAAAATAAAGAACAAGTTTGATAAAAAGATAATCTTTTCATAAGCTTAAAATACAAATAATTAATCATGTTGTTTTTTGTATATGTTGTGTCTAATTAACCGTATAATTACGGTTTATTTTTTAAAAAAATGTGTTGATTATTTAAATATAATACGATAACACATAAAGCTCTGCATTAAAACAGCAATTGTAATATTTTTAATAAGAGATTAAATCTCAGGTACATACTTTTTTGAGTGATTAAGTTTTTAAATAAACAAAATAATCATCTTTTACTAATTATAAGAAGGATTAGGGAATGCTATTTTTATGTAATGAATTGCTCGTAAAAATGTATCAAATTCAATAATATCAGTCATTTAAATGATAATTATTCCATTGGGTAACGATTACTTATTTTTATTTAATGATTTTATTTCTACAATTCATGACAAGACAGTGCCACTTAGAAAACAAAGCTTTTTTACACTTATTAAAAAAAAATTAAACTACTTAATCTTCTTAGTGTGATCCAGTCGAAACTTATTTTCGAAATATCTTACAGTCAACAGTATTTACATTTGCCGCTTAAATTTGAACTTCATCGCTACAAAATTTTTCAATGTTACAGTATCTGTGTTCGAACGTTTTTTTAGGAATTTTATTCGAAATATGTTACATAAAAAGAGAAAAAATAAAAATCTGAGCAAAGTATAATTCGAGAAATATATCTTATGAACAGAAGAAGAGAGAAAAGTGTATTATGTATTGCAAAATATTATCTTCCCTAGTGGCCATTTTTTTTTTTTTTTTACAAATAGAATTTCGATAGTTGGCAAACTTAAGTGTAAAATGTGACATCCTTTAATCAATACATCAGAAAATATGTTAATATATGTATTAATGCAAATATAATCCATACCAAGCTAGAAGTTTCAGAATCAAAATCATTCTCTCGGTTATTGCATTATATTCTATATTATCTAGTAGTAAGTATAGTTAAAAGTATAGTTTTCCGAGTTCTTAAAGTAACAGTATGTACTTTCCAAGTGAGTGTCAGCGAATTGTGAATCGACTTACATTAGGAGTCCCTTAAATAAATTTTAAGCCTAAATTAACACCTCGAATTGAGTCATTAGGGTTCTAAGAGTTGTATCGTAATCTTATTAATGAGAAAATGCCAACTTAAGAGGATAATAAATGCATTTCTAAGAAATACTTATGTGTGTTTCAGTTTAGGCAATTTGTGTCATTAACTAAAGGAAATAAACAACCACCTCTTTAAGCCTTTAGATTGCATTTAGTCTCTGTTGATATTTCAGTTTACCGGTTTATTCATTTGTCTAATTAATTTAAAAATCAAATGTACAATTGTAAAAGAGTTTTTAACAAAGAATCTTCAAATAATTAAAAAATCTATACTGTAAACTTCTTAAATTCTTATATACTTTATACAATTTCTTTTTTTCCTTTTTAAGCAAAATTTTATAAATAAACTTAGTAATAAAATAAAATTTCGGGAAAATTTTAATAAATTCAGAAAAAATTGGGTTGAAATAATTTTTGCTGATTTTTAAAAGCTTTAATAGTAATATTTTAAAATGTAAGGGGTATTTACATCTGCTGTAACACATTTTACGTCATGTGCTATTGCAAAACTTATGTCAAGTTCTAAGCACTTTATTTTAGAAAAAATAACAAATTTATTCAGTTAATATATCTGAAGAAGATTTTTATATGATTTTTTTTAACACAATATACCTTCAGTCAGAAATTTTATCATTGCTTAATATAATACATACATTCCACAACAACATATTATTGTATTTATTTGCTATTTTAATGCCAGCTAATGTTCATAAGAATGAAAATAATTGATTGAGGTGAAAATGTTACATAATACATTAAGTAAAATTTATTAATTTAATCATTTCTAGCGTTTTACAAAAAATATATCCGGCTTGATAATTTTAGTTCTAGTTAGTACGCTTGAATTTACTTTTTATTCTTGCGTAATTATATTAATTTCTTCATAGTTTTACCGTCATATTTTATTAAATTCAATAACATTTAAATTTTGGTGAAGCTGCTTAAACTTATCATTATGAACGTAATGTTTTATATCACCTTGATATAATGCAGCTCTGTAAATGAAATTTAATGCTGTTCCATTCATACATCCCTTTGAGGATAAATTCTTTCTTTTTTTCTGATTATTTAATGATTACGAAAGTTTGTATACACTACAATTGTTTTTCACAGGAATATCCTTTTCAGATCTGCTCGATTTACCGGTAAATACCTGACTTGACATATATGCATAGGTTAATATAAAAAAAAAGTTTTTACATATTAATATTGCACTATTACATTATTAAATGTATAAATGATAGCAAAGTTTCATAATGTAAAAAAACTTCTGTTCGTTAGAAATAAAGAACTTCAAGAAAACTTGTTAGAAGCACACCACTTTAATTGCATCTGTTTCTTCTATTACTAAAATATTTAGAAAAATATTTAATTCTACAGAACTATTTTTTCCTCTATATATGTTGTGGCAACTCTCATACGCCCCTGTAAATTCATACATGAAGAAAAGAGTCACTCTTGTTTCGGCAGTACATATACTAAAATTGGAACGATACAGAGAAGATTAAGATGGACATTGCACAAGGATGACACCCAACATCGTGAAGCGTTCCACAATTTTTAGCCACCCATCCTGTATAGTGGTTAGTGACGCTGACCGTAGAGCCTGGGTTTGAATCCCGGAGAAGGCATGGATGTTTGTAAATATATATTGCCTTCGCGGCATGGGGTTACTGTAAATAGCCATCGAGCAGCAAGTCTTTTTGCGAGGTCGATGGAAGGGGAAGAGAGGGAGAGGCCCCTGAACACCCCCATCAAAATTGGGATGGAACCCAGAAAAATCGTTCTGTTACCTGCATAGTGCTCAAAGCTAAGGCTAAAGACAGGCGTAAAAATCCAGCCCTTCATCGCAATGAAATTCGTGGACCTTGATCTGATGTTACGGTTGATCAGGTGGCATAAGTAACAACAACACAACAGAAAAGAGTCAGGCGAAGAGGAACTTCATTGAGATGGATGAGATGTTAACTGAAGGCAGACGGATCCACAACTTTCTTCTTTATTTGTATTTTGCATCTTGTCAAACAGGCACCTGTATTTGTCCTTAAGAAACCTAACCCTTTAAAATAACAGTTTGCAAATAATTTTATCACCAGATGTTATTCGCTCTCCTTGAGTTTCAGTGGTATCTGTCATTTGAATACCTGTTGTAAAAAAGATAAACAAAATTTATTCATATTCAATCAATGGCAGAGATTCCACTTGAGGCATAGCCTTAACCCTCCGGGGCATGCTTTCCACAAGTTTTTGGATGATGGATAGCGGTATTTTCTTCCGTTCGTCCTGAAAAAGACATGTAAGTTCTTTTTTTCTTGGTGCACCCATTAATTCAGCTATCCAACTCGTACCAGAGATTTTCTGTATGATTCAACTCTGGATTCTATGAATGCCAGTTCAGTCTGTTTACTCTATTGTCATCATATCAATCCCTGTTGGGTCTCTCAACATGATAAGTGGCGTTGTCATCCTTGAAATAGCAATGATCCAATCTGTAAAACTGCCTCAACGTAAGAAGCACATTGTTGTCTAAGAAATTGCAGCAGGAGTCAGCATTGAGCTTACCATGAATAGGGATCAAGGGTCCCAGTCCATTCCACGTGAAACATCCCTGGACCATAATTCCACCTCCGCCAAACTTTACTATAGGCAGAATGCATTCCGACAAAAGTCTTTCTCCGAGTATACGCCAAATCCAAAATCTGCCAAAGAATTGAAAGAAATTGAACCTTTATTCGTCACTCCAGAGAATCTGTTTCCATTCATCTGTCAAATTTTGAAGTGCCTTGCACCATTTCAAACAGGCAGCGTGGTTGGATTTTGTAATCAAAGGCTTCGGGGTGGCAGCACGCCCATGGAAACGCGAGCAAACGTGCTTCCCTACGAATGGCTTTTATCGAAGCAACAGTCCTGGATGTTTGTTGAAACTCCTGGAGTATATGGGCCATCGATTTGGGGTGTTTTTTCCGAGCTTCTTTGGACAGCACTTGTCAGTCTCTATCTCTTAGTTTCGAGGGTTTGTCGTGTCGAAACACATTCCGACAATCTCTACTCACCTTCCACTTTTTAATCACAAAAGACACTGCCGTTTTTGTAATGTTTAACTCACTGGATATGTCTATCAAGAATCGGTCATTCTATAATCCTACAATATTTTGTATAATCCTACTGTCTTACCTACAATTACGCTTTTCTCGACGTCAGACACCTCTGAATTTCGAGACCACATTCATGCGACTAATACCAATTATGTTTCTTACACAATATTAAAGAACAGAAGGCATGATGTAGATCAGGACTGGAGATATCCGCATTTGCATGGCGCATATGCATATATATCCTTCACGACTCGCGCCTAAATAATTACTAGCTACCCGCCTAACGGGAATCTATCGAACGATATTCCACCAATAGCAAGCTCCATCCTCGGAAGTCATGAATTTGTAGCTTCCGTTTGCTGCTTGATATAAAAGGTCAGAGATAATCTCGAAAAGCTCTCTTTGTCTTTGTTATGTAGCTGCTGCCCATTTTTGTTTCTGTATCTTTATTGCGTCGTCCATTCCTACGTTCTAACGAGCTAATATTCAATAAACCAGACTTCTTTCTACAAAGGACTACTTCATCAGTTAACATCAACCATCACAAATATGATCATCTAATTACAAGAAATTCCTGCACTCATCATGTTATGTCATATATATATAAATATATATAGAAAATAATTATCCACAGTAGTATACATAGCATAGACATACGACCAAAAGGGACCCAAATTTTCCAGTTTTCAACCTCTCTAAGATAAAATGAAAAGAAAAATGTCTTCTACACTTGAACATAAATATCCAATCTCAAATTTAAAAATTCTTACCGACAAAGAGCAAATATATTCTCAAAAGCTTTCTAACTCTAAAAACACTTCAGCGCCTGAAGAACCACTTATATTATTAAAATTTCAATTTAACCACTATTATTTGGTAAAAGTCCACTTTACTAGAGTTTTTGATGTTCTATTTCCCTTTGAAATTAATTTTCTTACGATATAAAAGAGAAAAATTTCATTTTATGTTAAGAGGATGCTCAAAAGCGGCTAGTAATATTTCTTAATGATAGCTAAGATATCTTACTACTTAAATTCACTTTTCAATTAAAATTAATTATATTACGAGAGTTATAATTTTATCTGCTGTGTGTGTTAATTTCAAAAGATTAGGTAATATGACTGGTATTTTTGAAAGTTTTAGCTTCACAAATTAAAGGATTTTTTTTCTGTATTTTTATTAATTCTGTATTTATTTCTGAAACTAACTTTGAGGTAAAAACACAAACTAAGATGTGTTATACCGTTAGAACAAACTAGGAAAGACAAATTGTGCAGCATTTATTATAAAAAAGTCCATTTAGTTTTTTTAAAAAAATTTTTATACCCACACACATATAACCTTTAAATTTCAGAACTAATTACCACTAATTACTGCTGAATTAGTTTTTTTACGCTACATGAAGCTCAAGTTTGGGTCTAAAAAACACGTCCACGTAAACAAACATTTTTAAATACGTTTTTTAACTGATTTTTCCTGGATTTCACGTAAAAGGAATAAAAAGGAAACCCATTTTGATAGAGCTTACAGAATTTCATGTATTTTATCATTAAACTTGTAAGGATGAATAAATATGCTATAAGTTTAATTATCACGTATAAATCAAGCTTAATTCATTAAAATTTTTATGTTTTCTCTTTCAATTTCTTGTGCTTTATATGAATATATTAAAAGTTATTCTATAATATATTTTAACTTCATTTTCTATGCGCGTATGGGACTTAAGAAAATATTTTATTTGAGGTGCAAATAATTTACGCATATTATCAATAAAAAGCTGTAATATCGGAAGAATTGTTTTTAAAATTATTCCTATTTTTTTTTCATGAATATATAATCAAAATTATCTATCAGCAGCAGAAGAAAAAACTGTAGAAGTATTTGGAAATGAAATTTAAAGTTTACAAGTTAATCCTTTTTTTGTGTCCTGTTTAAACTAAATCATTACCATTGTTTAACTTCTCTGAACTCAATTGCTCTTATGTGAACAAGTGACTAGTTTAAAAATACAAAAGAAAGAAATATAAGTATCTTGACATATTCAATAAATATTTGCTTAACATTAACCACGATTTTTTATTTATCAAACTGCCTCAAATGTTGATTCTAGAATTCAAGGAATTACGAGAATTATCGAGAAAATAAAGACCGTTTAGGAATACAAAATGATGAACATAATATTTAAAAAAAACATTCTGCTATATACTTGAAGCTTCCTTCACTTATCTGCATAATTCATTCCTACATTGAAGCATTTGTAAAGTATCTGTTCACGAGCTTCAGAATTATCATGTTATACTATGTAATAATATTCTGCCTCCTATGCATTAACCCAGGTGGTTACTGCAAATTACATTGTGTTTCGCTACACTTATAACAATTTCAAAATTTGGTGGCACACTAACAATAATATAAATTTAAAAGAATTTTACTTATCTATGATACTCTATGTAAAATAGTGTGCGAAAATAATTCTCAATGTTGAATAAAATAATATGTACGACAAAGAGAGACAACAAAATATTTATTGAGTAATTAAGGTACTGACTACTCTAAAATATATTGTTAATTTCGCCAAAGATTGCCAATTTTTTAAGATTTGTTTTATAGGCCATCTTATTAGCTTTATAAGAATACCAAGTTCGTTATTTTCCGTTCTCTAGAACAAAAACTACAAGTGCTTTAGTAAAAGCAGATGCCACTACTTTAAGCAAGATGTCATACTTTAAAATACGTTTTACTCGAAATGTGTTGGGTTTTTTTTTTTTTTTTTGAAAATGCTCAAACGGGAACAGCAATTGTTGAAAAATTTTTGCAAATAATTAACTAAATTTTTTTGTGTGCGTTTCGTGTTATAGTAGAAGTGCTTTAACTTTCATATTTATCAATCACTGCTTTATTACAAAATTTACAGTCCCATATGTGATCATAATCATGCTTTTTTAGGCAATTTCATATAATAACTGAGATAACGTGCTCTCTCTCTCTCTGTAGATTTTGTAAAAATTAAAATATCTCTTATCCTAAAGATCATTTCAAAAATAAATAGCAAAGCAACACATTAAAATTGAAAAATTGAAAATTTTTTCTTAAACTTTTTGTACAGATTGGACCCTGTTTATGTAATTTTTTGTAAATGTTTACCAATTTTTTCCCATTTTAGTAAAAATAATTTATTATTATCTTCTTAATTTTAGCATATTTTTCAGAAAACGTACTGAATAAATCTAAAAACCACAAAGAAATTCTCATATCTCCATTTTTTTTTAAAAGAGTTGCCGCAAGTAGTCGGATACCTTAATTACAAATGATTTACAAGAATGCATCTAATGCGAAATTTGATCTTGATGATTTTTGATAATTTCGTTTATATTTGGTCGGGAAAATAATATTTCCACTCGCATTTCATCATCTACATTTAAAGTATTTTACATTTGTTAATGCTGAAAATCCAAAGTCACTCAAATATGATGTAGAAAATTGCAACAATATTTTAAAGTTTGTTTTAGCTATCATAATTGTCTCTATCTTTAATTCAAAATGAACTAATTGACTCATCCAAAAGTTTAAAAAAATTAAATCTCGATTATTACACAGAGAGAAATTAGTTTTCCCTCTTCATTCAAAGTTAATTCAACTACAGATATATCTGTACACAAATAAATTACGAATCTAATATTTTATTTTTTTATTTTTTTTATTTTCATCTATTCACGAAAGAATGTTAAATTTACCACGAATACCCTTAGTTTATTTCTATAAAACAGCCGAATGGTTCGGTTCCAAACTTTATCTTTTTTTCTCAGAGTATAATTAATAGTTTTAAAAAAATTTGGCGACACATGAAAGTGCCGTGGCAAAGTGGTTAAGAGTTACTGCTGTAAGCGAGTACCATCTTTTTCCGGAGATGAAAGAGTTTCTGGGTGGTAAACTTTTATGAAGTAATGAAGAGTTTAAAACGTGGTAACTACCAGGTTAAATGCACTGGTGGTAGAAAAGTATAATTTAGAGATTCTGTATCTCTTGAAAGCTTTTGATTAACGTTTAAATGTAGGAAATGATTATATGCAGAAAAGGGGAAAAAAACTTTAAGTGAATAACAGAACTGTTTTCTCCTATAACTATTTCGTTTTTCATTTTGTATAGCTAAACGGTCTTTATTTTCAAGATGACCTACGTATAATTAATATATGCAGCCGCTAATTAGAATTTAGGTAAAAATAAATAGAAATATACAACTAAGCATTATTAATATTAAAAAAAGGCACGCAATGATAGAAAAAGATGGAATTTATAATAATGAATATTAAAATTTAAAAAATACTTGGCATCCTGCAGGAAGACTGAACAACAAAAAAGGAAATTTTCAACAAGCAGAGGAAGACATTAGTATATTATGAATTCAAATTATATTATTTATTCTCACCAATCTAATCAGTTATTAGCTCTTAGCTATTTTAGAAACTTAAACTTGTCACTTTGGGAGTATACACAGATTGAGAATTTCTCGCATTCCATAAAATACTTCACTTCTCCCTTAAAACTTAGATTGAATGGAATGTCCACTCTTGTCTAACTGCTAATGAGGTGTAAAGGAGAGCTGACACAGCCATCCTCAAGCTCAGTGAACTTCAAATCAGTTTGTCACTCATTGTTAACGAAAGTGGAAATTTTCCTACGTGCGTTTACCAGATTCCTGATTCAGTAATTAAAAGTTTACCAATAAATAAGCAGCACTACCAGCTAAAGTAATAAAATACCCGCGTAACGTCTAAATGATAATACATAAAAAATTTGCAGAAGAGCCGTGATAAGAATAAATTTAAGAGAAATGGATAGAAAATTATTTGGATTATAATTTTTAATTTCTAATTTTAAAGTTAACAAGAGAGGAAGGTGAAAGAAATAAAACTTTTAAATGGCTTATACTTAATTGCTTAAATATTGACAAACGTTACAAAAGGGATAGAAATTATCACAATCAGTAATCCTAGCGAGCTATTTCGAGTTAAAAGATTGAACCTTTCAACCTTTCTCACCCCACCAACGTAAGGGCTTTGACTCTCGACAAATTTAACAACCATAAGCTCTGCAACAAAATAGGTCTTTTAGTGGCAATAGAATTGTAACTCAAGACTCAACTACAATGATAACATGGTCATTCGTCACCATGACCAATCAACTATCGATTTTACATCTATGTCATGACACAATCGAACATTATTATAAGAAATTTCAGATGAATGGGACTGAAAGTGAACGTATGCTGCAGTATCGTTTTCATTTAATATATTTTTTCCCAACTATATGCATCTCAAAATATAGTTAACAAGCTACATAAAAAGAGAAAAAAATTAATAATTTACAGTGCAAAAATGGTAGAAGTATGTAGTTTTCATGAAGGTTTAAAGTCTATGTGCTTTTTCCATGTGCTGAAATACACTTAAGATAATATCCGAGCATGCTGTCTTGTCTTGATGTAGGCTATTCCACTCATCAATCAAAGCTCTCCGAAGGTTCCGGAATAGACACAGGTGATGGATTACGGGCTGCAATTTGTCAATAGAACATATTCCATGCATACTCAATGGAGTTTATATATATATATATAAATCGTAGGAAAACACCGACCACTTCAAACGGGAGATATCATTTTCTTAAAATCATTCATCTACAATGTTTGCTAGATCAGTACGGAAGTTGCCATCCATAAAAATAAAATCTACTATTATACATACGCTAGAGTTTAAATAAATACCGATATACAGAACCAATCAAAGTTACGAGACATGGAGATTTGTTCAAAACTACAGGATACTACCACTCCAAACGAAAAGCAAAGCACCACAGTAACGGTGATTTTCAATATTTCCTTGATTGAAATGGACCATTGATGCTTTCCATATGAAAATATATGAGTCTGATTCCTTAGAAAACAAAGATTCGTAGGAAAAAAAATACATATTATTTCTTTAAAGGTGTACAGTTAACATGTTCTCTGAACTCCAGTCTAATTGGCACTAGAAGTGAGTTAAGTTAAGGGAAGTACACTTGACAGGTCTGTCAGCATTTAGGCTATACAGTCCTATACATCTATTCAAGGCATGTCTCGAAATTGTGATACCCGTGGCTGCCGACAGATATCATAACAAGGACTAATCTTGCACTCTGCCTTCTCCTTTTTGCAGTCATTGCTAAATGTCGGTTGTCTTGTGGCATTGTAACGTGGGGGCAACCAGTACAGAAGCATCTACTTACGTTTCCATCATCTTGGAAAATATTCCAATGACTCAACATGTGCAATAACGAGCTCATCGAATGCTTCTATCTGTGTGTGGTCAAGTTCTAAACTCTTAACTAATTGAAAGCATAAAAAACCGTCCAGTTGTTTTATTTGAATCATAGCTGTTCACTGTTGACATTGTTAGGCTTAGTAATGGTTGCGATTACACTGTTTCTCTTCAATATCTTTTGTACTGCTTGTTCCTTTGTTGTTCCTTGTTGTTTGTTCCTTTCTACGTCCCCTCAGTGTCATCTGGTGGTTTACTTCAAACTGAAAAACAATCATGTTATTTCCGAAGATAGGTGTAATTGTCCTTAAAGGTACATTCTTGAAAAAGTGCTCAATTTCCGTGTGATTCTAAAATATCCTTGACTTAAGAGCATGAGTGCATTTCAAAAATTTACTTTTTCTAACAAGTAAGTGAAGTCGAGTGTTTTAAAATGTAGCGGTCAAAAATTAAACTTTTATCTTTTGAAATTTGTGCTACACAGTATCCCTTTACTCAATATTGTGTATAATATATCTTAAATATATGGATAAAAGATGACAGTGATTAAACTATTTATTTATTATATGTTGGAATAAAAGTATAAAGACGATTCCTCCAGCACTGATTGCATACACAAACTGGTTTGCTGTTGATAAACAAATGTCAGTTTTTTATATGTTAATAAACAAATTCATTTCACGAAAATTATTACCCTATTTCCTAAAAATGTATTTTCCTGTGTTTATGTTTTATGTACATTATTTGTCACTTGTGTAGAAATTTTGAGAATCCTATTATCCTTGTTTACGCACAGTAGTTTCCCACAAAATATGCTCGTTTCAAAAATAATTTATGCATTATTTCGGGGTGAGCTGCAAATAAATTGAATGTAACGTCGGATATTCTGTGATCAAACACAGCCGTTCTTGTGTACTTAGAAAAAAAAAATCATAAATAATTCATTTTAAATATAAATTTTCGCGTCACACACTTTCGTTCGAGTAAATATGGTGAATTTTGGAGAAAAGAGCTGATCTTTGCTTATCAACTATAGCCACTTCTTTTTCAGCATGCGCTGATAAAATATTTCTCAGAACTTAAAGCAATTTTTCTCATTCAAAAATATTTCACTAAAACAAATTCCTGAATGATATAGAATTTTCATTAACTGTAAAATATTCCCTGTTATTTTTCAATAATAATGGCAAAAAACGTATTTTTATTTTTAATGAGAAAATTATTTCTGCCAAAAGTGAAATAAAAAGATAATCAATTTCAGGAATTTTATACTAATAGTGGCCTTTTCTATTTGATTTATACTTAATTGGAAATTTTAGAACTGTCCCTCTTGAATTAAAAATGGTATATGGGGTGAAGTAGTTTTATTTTTTTAAAAAAAAATTTCTTCGAATATAGAGGCTGAATGAAAAGTAAAAATTATTATTTTTTAGATTCTCTAACAACATTTTCCTAATTTATTTCAAGATACGATATTATTTTTAAAGCATTTTATCACTCAGTACATTCAATATCATAAAAATATAATTTTTAGCTTCAATAATTTTAATTAATTATTTTTCTCACTTCTAAATATCTTAACCTTTTACGAAATGAAAATAAGCCTTTTTATTTTTAAGAATTTCTGTAACTTATGATAAAGTTTCATTTTTCAATTAATTTTTTAGATCCTATTTAACAATTTTTTCCTTTTTTTAAGAAAATACCTCGGAATAATTTAACTAAAAAATGATAGAAAACTTACTCGACAATTCTTAGGTTGAAATACTATAGCTTGTCTCATTCCTTTTTATTTTGTTATGGAATATTTTACTCGTATAAATTTACATTTGTTAATTCTCTAGAGTCTTATTAAAATAGCCTACAAATTAGTACATACTTTTGAGTTTAAAATCTTTCTTAATTTCTAACAGTTTTGTTCAAATATGTGTAGAAACTTTAATGAGCATTTCTTGACCATATTTTCTTGCTTTGTGTTATAAATTTTTTCTTATTTTAGAATGTCTTGAAGTATTTGGAATTAAAGAATAACTCAAAATAAAAGTAGTATTTAAACAGTTTTCAATTAACAGTTCACCACCTTTCAAAAAATTTGAATACTGTAAATAAAATAAACAAAAGATCATTATTTTTTTTTTTCGGCTTTGTATCTCTATCTATCGTTCTTTTATTGCGATTTTTTTTCTACAATTTAACTCGAAGCTATTTTTCAGATTTTGGTTTACTTTTTAAATTTGTGCTTTTTACTTTTGGAATATTTTTCTCTCTTTGCCTAGTATGCAATCTCCGTTGGGAATGAAAATACATAAAACACATTTAGCTTCTTATTATAATATATTAAAAGTATAATGTACAATTAGTATTTTTATAGGCTTCCATAATTAATCATTTCTGAAGCAAAATTTCGTACATTTTTGATGACAATGATATATTGATAAAACTCATCCGGTATAAGAAATTTCAACTTTTAAGTTCCATTTATATTCATAATATGAGGTAAAAATATTAGTTCGGTAATCCCCATTTAAAATCCAGGAGCATTTTTTAAAAATTTAAATTGCAGTTTGAATTGGATTCATCAGATAGTCCAGCTACAAAAAAGAGATACTGGCTACAATCCTGCTGAAATCAAAATAATAATGATATATATATATATATATATATATAATTTAATATGAAAACCTTTTTTCTTTCAATAATTTTCTGCCGTAAAAGGGGCATTTTTTGTCTCATAAAAGGAAACATTTCCATACATAAAAGTGTTTAACATCAAAGCGATAACTCAATGCTATATAACTTGCATAAATAAGTTTTATAAATCAAACCCATAAATATTTAGTGTGTATGTCGACTTTCCCAAACATATAATTCTAAATTAATATTTAACTGAAAAATTCTAGTTAGTATGTAAGTATGTGTATGTCTACCTTTTATTAACCCACGATCACTCGCGCGGGGTGTTCTCTACACCCCAGCAACAAGAAAATCCTCCCAGATTTCTAAAAAGAATGTGCAGAACCACGATTTTTTCTGTAGCTGCACATTTTAGGTCATTGAACCTTCAGGCGTGATGCAATCCCTCTTTAAGGAACGGTTGGAATGTAATGACCTTGAAAAGTTTATCTGGAGGGCTGAGAATTCCCGCGAGAAGTTGAGCATTTGTATACAGTCTGCTCTGAAAGTTTGGAAAATGATTAAAATATTATTTTTCTACTTTCTACTATCATTATCTCATTAACTATAAAGTATATTTATTACTCGCATATACGTTTTACTGGTTTATGAAAAAATATAAAATTATGTGTTTTAAAATGAAAATTTTGTATGTTTAGTTTAAATTAATGTTAGTCTCATTTGTGTGCAATAAATTAAATAATTTTATTTGTATAATACAAAACACATCTTGTACTTTATAAATATGTATCATAATGACTTAATTTTTATTTTTATAATTAAATACACGCGTTAAAATTTGGGGGTGTTCTCTACACCCCGCGAGTAACGAAGGTAGCAAAAACAGGCGCGAGTGACCGCGGGTTAACTGCAATAGAATCATACCAATTAGGTTAATTTCGAGTTTCCTAATTTCTTTTGCTAAACCACAAATCCATATTACACCAGTGTAAATGATTGAACTACTCTCTTCAGAGTCGATTGATAAAAAAAACTATCAAAATACTTACCATGACATTTTGGCTAGAGGGATCAAGCAGGCTATTTCTGAGTATCTACACATTTGCAAATTAATAAAATTTAGTAAGGATTTGATACAAATAGATAATAACAGCCCACTGATTATCCAAATATCATCATCAAAACTTGAATAACCCGGGCAATGAACCTTGACAGAGAAGATTACTTACCCCCCCCCCCGGAAAAAAATAAAGTTTCCATTTAGAATGTCTCCTTAAGTGAGAAACACACTTTTTTCTGTGCTTTTACTTCTTCTTGCTTCGGGAGTGACTTCTGTATATCAATCATTTTGTTGTCAACTGTACTTGCGATTGGATTTTACAGTAACAAAGGGTATGTAGGGGAGACCGGGGCCAATTGATGAACAGGACAAGATGAAGCAAAAATTTATTTCTCAATTTAACTTTTTACTACTAAGTAACATCGCCTTAAGTAAACTTATAGTTTTCCACTCATCTAAAACACTTAAGTCTAGAACAGTACAATCACCTTTACCATTTAAGTATTTTATAAAAGTTCTTGAATTTTGCGGAGCAAGTGTGTAGTATTTGAGACCTTTAACACAACATCTCATAAACTAATGGATAAGAAATTTGGTTGTTCTTGTCTACACATGATTTAATTTAGCCAATATGCTTTTCACTGTCACTATTCATTTTCTTTTTTCTTTTTATTTTTAATCCCACCACAAGAATCAAAACTTTTAACATTGTCCATCAACCATCAGTTTAAATTGGTAATGCCACCATCTTGTCCTAAGTGAATTTTGCTGTTCCTGTTTTTAGTATTCATCTGTGTTACTTATTTGTATTGTAGTATATTTCCCTTAGGGGGTTTTTAAAAACATATTACAGTCAAGCAAGTGACAATTTCATGGTCACTCTTATTTTTGGTCATAACTGACAATAAGATTGGTGAACTGCTTGCTTCAAAGCAGATGCGATCAGAAAAGCAGTTAATGGATCTAAAAAATGTTAAATTATATCTCGTGATTCCCTCGTGTTTAATGAAGACTTCTATGCAGCTAAAGCCACAGATTGCGTGATGAAATATATGATTTTCCATCTGAAAATTGAGAAGAATCATACCACAATGTGTGGAAACAGATTCTACACATTGTAGCACAATAACTGCCTTAACTTTGAAGGAGGAAAATTTAGGTGATGTTTTCTGATTAAAAATAAATTGATTTTGAATCATATGATGAATTTACTATTGACCAAAATTTTTAACACAATAGCATACTATTTAAGAAAAAAAATGTACGGTAAAGATTAACTCTCTCGTACTTTTTTAGAATAAAAATGGATTCAACTTTTATTCTAATAGTCATATCATCCCCAATATTTTTCAAAAATATCAATATAATTCTATTTATAATAATCTAACAATTTAGCCAATTAGGTACAATACTGTAAAATATCACTATCAGCAAGCATGCAAAGAAAAATATTTTACCACAAAAAGTGAATAGAGGGTAAAGACTACTATTTTAATGAATAACCAATGTGTGGATTTAGTTTTAAAGGTTTGATTGGAATTATTAAAAAAAATTCTTGCATTATGCTAGTTGCAAGTATTTGCAACTAGGTGCGATTAACCTCTAAATTAAAATTGTAACGCAATTCTTTTTTAATTTAAGAAGCATAAAATATTTTAAGAATATCTAGAGTAGAAGAATAAGTCATTAGTTAGGGAAAGTAGAAACAAAACTTAAATACTTAACGATGCCTTTCCAGCTCAGTGCTTTAAAAATATTAATAAGTGCTTTTACAAAGACTTAAGAATTGCTTTTAAGAAATTACGATAGTTCATGTGTTCTTTGGAAATTCCGGAAGCTAATTAAAGCCTAAATCACCTCCCTTAAAAGCAAAATAAAATATGGCCTTCATAAAATACTTTTGACGTGAGTAACATTTCAAAAATAAGCAGCTCTTTAGTATAAAAAAATTCATCTTCTATCTCTGTTTGTCAAATTCCTTGCTAAATTTAATTGATTATTCTTAAAATCACAGAAAACCATTTTTAGATTCTCAGTTTTTATGAATGAAAAAATTGTTCTTAAAAAAATATTTCGGAAATGAATCCCCACCCCCCTTTTTCAACACAAATGCAAGTTTGAAAAATGTAATGAACTGTTCCTTCTTTATAAATTTAACACTTTATTGTATTCTTAACAAAAATTACATTAAAAGAACTTTACATTTTTTCTCGTGTCATTGAACTGAAAATTTGCCATGACGTAAAAAAAAATTCTTTGAAACCATCCTCGAAAAAAAAAATAGAATTTTCCCCCAATTTTAACAATTTAATTGCAACCTGTATTTCGAAAAAAGTATATTCTTTTCCACTCTGCCGTATTCTAATACAAAAGAAATCATGTTAATACATTATTTAGCTTGCCAGACATTCTGAAATTCCAATGGCTTAAATAATTGCCTTCTAATTAATGGTAAACTTAATTACATAATGTCATTTCAAAATATCTATTATGACTAACTCATTTAGCAACATTTAGTTTTAATGATAATTTTGCATTTTACGATCTTAAAGTCAATGGAAATTCATATTAGCTAAATTTCAGTACCTGTGCAACCATAGTTAATTTCCGTTGCCTCTTTACTGAAACTTTTAATTAATTATTTATATTTAAAATCGTTAAACGCTTATAGAGTTGAGTTAAATGCGTGTAAAGCATTGTAAAGAGATTAATTATTGGTCTTTCAACATGATTACTTACAGAGGACATTTTCCATTCCTTTTTCTTGTTGAATATTTAATAAATGGAAGCGTATGATTGTATACGATAGACGATTATAAAGAGATATTAATCTTATCTATATCTGTCTTTAACTTAGAAGCTTATGACTGAAAATTTAATTATAATTTCAGTACCTAAAAGAATTGCATGTATACGCACTTATCGTTCTATAATTGAAAGAAAAGATATTTAATGAATTAAAATTATTTAAATGCATTTGATTTAATAAAGAAAACATTTCTAATGCTTACAAAAATTGCTCATTATGAAAGTAAAACAAGTTCTTTTTCTTAAAACGTTTTTTCAATATATATATAAATATTTATTCAAAATTCATCCCAAATTGAAATTTTACAAAATTTTATAAAAGTCAAAGAATGAGCTACAAGAATACTGACTTCGTTGATGTTTTGCTTCGAAAATCAAGTTAGCGCAACATAGTATTTCTAAAGCTAAAATTCATTCTAAAAATAAATTTCAGCAAAAAATGTAGCTAATCCCAAAGTATATTTTATGAAACTCTAAATGTTTCAGGATTGGAAGATTAATTTTACGGGAAAAAAAGAAAAAATTACAAACTTTTTAAAATGTTATTTCATTCAGTTTAGATTACATTTTGAAAATCAGTAGAAAACAGTGATTTTGTCATTTTGGCATAAGTCAAGTCTCAACAGGAATCAAATAATTAATATAATGGTATTTTTCAATCTTATTTTATACACGAATCAAAAAAGACAAGTGATTGATCAAAAGAATATGTGTAATGATTAGTTGAATTCAGAAAAATTTAACGTTACTGTAGAAAAAAAATACATTTTGCACTATTAGAGAATTCTCGAGAACTATACGCAATTATGCTTCAGTAAAAAGAAAATCTATATTACCGAAACGAAAGGTTGTGAGAGTCACCAGCATCTATAATTCAAAGACGGAGAAATCCAGACATGTGAAATTTAGTGCGCTGAAACTATGCGAAATGTTGATACACACTTCGAAGTAATTTTCTAGAATTTGCTGCTTTCTTAAAAATCTTAATGCTCAAATGATTTTGCTATACCTTTCTGTCTAGCTCTCAAACAAAACGTCGTACAATTACGATTCCTTTATTTTCTGAGTTTTTTTTTTTTTTTTTTTTTTTTTAATACTGACTTATTTTTAAACGTGTAAGCTAATTAGGCAATTTTCGGAGAATTTTAAAAACGGCATCGAAATGCGTCATTTTCCATATTTTTAATTTTAAAATGTTCCATTTAGAAGTCTATTGATCCACACGACACGGAATTCCTACGGCATATGGAATGAAATTTTACTTTCCTTTAGAAGAAGAACAAAAAGGAAATATCTATCGGTGGATTTTATATAAGATTTTAACTACACAATCAGAGAGCAAGTTTTCGCCTTTTTTATTCCTTGACGAAAGGGAAAAAAAGGCGAACCATTTTATATTGTCTAGGCTTACATTTCATCACATGACATCGGGGTCTATTTGTGAAGATCGTGGTGTTTATTCGCTTGTTCTTAGTAGATGTATTGTTTCACATTGGGTTGAACACATTTGTCTTTATTAAAAAGAATCCATTTAAGCTAGCAGGCAAGATTGATGGACTTCATTTTAAAAAGCAATAGTGCGAAAAGAATGTGAGCACCAGTCAGTAAGCAATGTATATTTTGAGCCCGTTAGATTTAACCGAAGTTGAACCCGTTACGTTTAAACCGAAGAAAAGATTATGAATTTGACTTTGATTTACAGAAAGAAGAAAGATTAATCCAATAAAACGTATATATGTTAAAATCAGAAATTGATGCTTCGAAAGAATATGTACCTTTATACTTTCACAATTGAATCTTTTGCTTCTAAAACTAAAAATAATTCAATCCGATACATAGATTTTCTGAACATTTTTGTGCTTTCTATAGCACTACTATTAAATCATATATGAGTTTTCCTTAATTTATGTCTTACTCTCATGCAAACACGAACTCATATTCCATGTATTAGCCCTAATATACAGTAAATTTTTAGTTGCTTCTAGACTCAAATTTAAGACTCGACGGAATCAAAGCCAGCATGTGCTCGTGACAATAGCCACTTGGCTACTGCAATGCACAATTTGAATATAAGTAAAAAGTACTTATTCGTAAGCAAACTAGTTCAAAAAAGTATTATAAAGTTTATAAATTTATATATAGTTTTTTAATAATTGTTAAAGTGCTCCTTATTATAAATAACGCTTTTTTTGCTTGAAAAAAATATTTTTATGAACATTTTTTTTTCTCGTATGTTTCGATATCTTATATTGCACTGATCTTATAATTATACTAATTTTGATAATTATTGCTCTAAATACAAAAATATTAAATCATAAATCTAACTTTTTTTTTCAATAGTTTTAAAATATAACATCCACGCAAAAGTTTTAGTCGAATCGTGATTGCATTTGTTATCATGTTGATGTCCAGAACTATGATAGCTAAAATTATATTTCCTGCACAATGCATACTTCCTCTTATTGTAACTCGATATGATTGAAACCAAAGATTATATTTGCATTGCACCTCATGCCTTTTCTTATTGTAATCTATTACATAGAGAACTTCCCTTTTATAACATTATTTCCCAAATTAGAATGATATTTACAATTTTAGTATTTAAAACCTTATAACTATACTATATTCTAATATAGAAACATAAATATGAATTGCGTATGCATAGTTAAGGATATGTAAAAAAACGTATCATTTGAGTATCAATGCATGGAAGTTTTCCTTGTATTCAATTTTAGTTTACAACTATGACTTTTATTCGAAATATTTTACGTGCATTTTCGCCATCTTAAGCTTTATAATATATACTTCTTCGAGCTCTAATAACTGATTTTATACAGAAATAAAACTACTTCAGTTCGCTTGTATCTTATAAATTGATACTATATTAATGAGAACAATTCATGTATCTCTCTGTAAACATAAACTAGCAAATAAATCTGCTAAGCCATAACCTTAATTGAACAACATTCCAAGAAAGTTAGAAGCTTCAGTTTGTGATTTGAAGTCAGAATATCTTATACTCAGAATTTTCCAGATGTCTGGCGCTTTTTCTTCGGTATTTTGATAACAATTTTTCTTTAAAATCATAAGAAGACAGTCGATATGACCTCATTAAAAACAAGACTCATTCTAGAAAATAAAAGATGGGAATTTTATTTTTAGCACGATGTATTAAAAGGAAATATATGATAATGATGTATCAATTCTGGAACAAATCAAAAGTGGATGGCAGCTCTTGTGTTAACAAGAAAAAAAATCTTCGAAACTCTTGAATGTTCCGAAAGAACTCGACAAAAGAAATAATTCTTTATTCGGTAGCAATTGTTATCCATTTATTCAAGTCAGGCCTTTGGTATGTATACGTGAGGTAAATTCAGCTGGCTTTCATAACCAGATGCATTCTTAATAATAATGCTTAGATCACACATTTTATTTCCTAGCAATTTTAGTATTCCTATTAAGTGAAATATTTTGATCTTTAGGATATTTCATCTTTTAGAGCCTGTAAAAAGTTTTGAAGATAAAATTTTAATTAATAATGTATTTTAAAAGCTATGTATTAAACTGTTTTGCCCCCCCCTCCCTGGCCGATTGGATCACAAACTCTATCCCTTAAAATTTTTTGAACTTTCCTTTTAAAGATACCATATATTTCTTATAAATTATAATGAAACTGTTATGAAGTAACTATCTATAGATCTTAGGTTTATCAAATGCTTTAACCCTTTATCTACCGACGGTACTTCTAAGTACCACTCACATTAAAATTACATAGAATAATCATGTTTACGAATACTCTTATGACACTTAGCAGGAATATTCTTTAAATTCCCTCTTCCAAGATATATAGCAGCACGGGTTCTATGATGAGTATTTTAGCGGGGAAGGTGAATAGTTTTATAGCAGAAAACGCGTTTTCAGTGGATTGCAAATATTCTCATTTTTGTTCCGAAAAAATAGTTAATGTCAAAAGGTAAGTGTCTTACTTTTTTGTATGTTAATGAAGACCCTAGAAAACGATTTGACTTTTTATTTTAAGTGAACAGTGTGTATTACAGTTGAATATCTTTAATTAATTAATTAGTTCTAACTAATTAAATTTCCCAAAGTTGAGTATTTTGTTCATGTATATCGCATAGTTTTCAATGTAGTTATACAAAAAAAAAAATTGCTTGAAAACAACTGCAGTAAATCATAATGCGGTAGGTAAAGGGTTAAATACAGGGTGCTCCAAACATAATGTTTCATTTCCATGAAAACACTAATATAAGTGATTTCTTTCACAGGTGTTTGAAGAAATGCTCTCCTTAAAAAAAAAAAAAGAATAGCCATCATTTCCTGTAAACTGGGTGGTAAAACATATTTAGGGGGCATCAGCTGTCAGTTGCAAAACAGCCACCAACATCAGGCTACAAGTGAGCAAATTCAGGTAAAGTCTCTTGACGGTATCGTCAGATGTTGATAGTTGTCCAGGACGTTTTTCATCCGCTACGCTACCATTTCGTCTGAATTTGTTCACAAGTAGCCTGATGTTAACCCTTATTGGCGGTTGTTTTCCATATTTTCCCTGGTACTGCTGTCACACCTCTACATATTTTTTACCATCCAATTTCCAGGAAATGATGGCTGTTATCTCTTCTAAGGACAGTATTTCTTTAAACACCTGCGAAAGAAATCAATACAGTAGTATTTTCATGGAAATGGATTATTATTTTTGGAATACCGTGCATAATAGCCAAAAATACCGATTAATTTCCACGTCATCAAATTTAAAATTAAACTCGAATTCAACATTTCCAATTATTATTTTTTTTAAATTCTTATTGTGTAAAATAAATAAATAATTTAAATTACGATGAATTTTATTCCCACATGAAATGTTGTGTTATGAAAGATGAAAAAAATAAGACATGACACACATATCGAAGTATTAGTGAGAATATAAAGTAATTAATTTCCATTCGATGGCTCTGAGGATAGCGTGCCTACCTCGTAAGCCCAAGATTACGGCTTTGGGTCGATAGATTTTCTGGATGCGAAAATCATAAGCATGCTTGTTATATGATTATGTGGCATGTAAAAGATCACTTGAGTATCGATTTGACTCTCTCTCTGGTACTTTCAGCTAAATTAAATCCCTAGTGTTCTGCATCCAACGAGAGCTTGAATTGAGTAGATTCTTGCATCAAAAATCTAGTAACGGCAGCCGCCACTAGATGGTGCCACCAATGAAGTCACAGTTGAGGTACTTGCCATATCTGTAAAGGCTTGTGTGCCAAAATGCAGTCCATTTGAAGAAATAATAATAATAAATTTTGAAACCATCAACAGTTTTCTCAACACACAATACACTAAATAAAGGCGCGTGAAATGTATTATTTTTCTAATTATTCAAAAATAATTAATTTGCATTTGTTAGGTTTTTACACATCCCTCCATATATACATTGAATATTGGTTATTTCTGTAAAATAATATGCTACTTTCTGTTAGCTAGTTAATGAGCTTAAATAACTAATTAACAAGCTAACTAGTTATTAGTTTAGTTAGCTTTCTTTTTAATAGCTAAAATTTTATTCAATTGGTTATATCATTATGAGACTAGAATTTATCTACGATATCAAATTTTCTTTCACGTTCATCAGTCAAGAGTGAAAATAATTCTGGCATGTTTAATAATTCTATTTTTTAAGAAATAAGGCCTGGCTTAGGGAGACATAGTGAAGCTTGATTATCTTAATCAAGAATTCTCTTAAAACAAGAGTTTCATTTTTAAATGGACTTGTTTTCACATAATAAACTTAATTCCTTTCTCCAGAAAGAAAGCATTACTAATTGTTTGACATAGTTAACAGTTGAAATGATGAGATCTAAATTTTTATATTCTTAAGTATATATATCTTGACACTTAAATCAATTTTATCTCAATGAAAATTTTGTAAATTTATTTACATTTCTTGAAAATTTTCTGAAATTTAGAAAATTTTCTTATTTTTATTTTCAACGTTATTTGTTTCAGTATGTATGTTAAATATTTTTATATTAAAATATGAAAAAAAAATATCATATATGTAGGTTTAAACAAAATTTAAGTGGATAATAGGTTAACCCTAATTCAAGTACAACTAGTAGAATGAGAATTATTATATGAGAATAATCCTGTTTGGGACACATCTTCGACTCATAGGCATAAACCGATCGATTTATCTTGGGTAATAATTATACCTACCTGCTGGTACATAAAGGCTAAACAAGGATCTATATAAGATTTAAGAATTTCTAAATAGGATATATCTGTCAAAAGCGAGTTAAAAGATCTATTTTTAAATATCTAAATAATTTATTTACCTTAGTCTGTCAGTTTCATAACTAATGGCTTGTAAATGTGTAAGTGACAGAAAATGACGAAGAAAAAATATCAAGCACTCTAAGCCAAGAACTTGGTAGTATTTCTTCCCATAGGATTTATACATCCATATCTATGTCTGCTATATAGTCCCACAGCTAAAGTACTAGTACTTTCACTATTTGATTACATGAATAAAGATTAGGCCTAACATTTTTTCTGTGTGTACATTGCAACAGGGTCATTAATTATTCCATGACAAGTTATCTCCATCATACTGCCCTAACATCGATTCCCCTAATCCATAATTTAACACATATTTAACATGACAGAAACAGTAACAGTAATACACAACAAAAGCTGTATATCTGCAACCAATGATACCTTCAATTTTGAGTTTGTATGCTACACTCGGTAAATTTTAAAATAGCAAGCAACCACATAAATAAGGCATAAGCTATTTTTATTTGAACCACAGATTCGTTAAACCCGAAACGTCTTGACTTCTTTGGGTAAAGTGATAAGTAACAACAACAAAAAGGTGTAATTCATTCTTGACAGGTAGGAGGGTGCAGGGAAAATAAAGAAATAAAAGAAAGAAGAGTTTTCACACTTTAAGAGGGTAGGCAAGAGGAACTGGAAGATGAGGATTTTTTCCCCATTTTTCAAGAGATTATTCCGGCTCTTCAAGAAAGCAAACCTGGCATATTTACTAAGAGGGTGTAATTTTGATAAGGGGAACCAAAATGATCTTCAAGTTAAATTGCTTGAAGAGAATTGTTTGATTCACGTAATGATATGATAAAAATGAAAGCTAAATGTATGTTATTCAAACAAGATAAAAATGAGCAAAAGGAATGAGAAAGAAGGAAAGTATTTGTTTTGTTTTCAAAAGATTTTCATGAATTATAACTCACAGGAACGTTTTCTAGAGTGTAATGTAGCTTTGTACAATTGCTCAAATTCTTACGATTTTTTTTCTTTAATTATCTTTAATTCATAGGTTTCAAAAATTCTAAATACATCAAATTTTAAATGTATAGCTACAGAGTGATCTTGATTTTTTCACAACCTAAATTTCTCCTCCGAAATGAATTACTCAGATTGTAATTTACTTTTTATTTACATTATTTATATAAGTTTCGAATAATCTCGTTAAGTTTGAATTGAAAATGTTTCTTTGAAGATACGTTTTAAAAATAACAGAATAATGAACTTTGAAACTCTCTCCTGATAATTGTAATCAAAAATTTCCTCAATTGAAATTTTTCTTGGAATATTTACTGTTTTATATTTTAAAAATACGTAATAAAAATAATGCATTGAAATTACTTGAGCATTTCTTGCAACATGTTTATATAATTACAAAAAAATTTGAAATATATTGCTTTAAATTATGAATGAAATTTGATAATTACAACAAAAATATTTACAAACATACAGAAAATGTGCACCATTATTTGTATGCTAAAAAAGGGATAATGTGTTCCTTAGCTTATAAAAAATTTAATTTTCAAATTTAGACTCACGCAATACGAAAAACAAATAATTCTTTTTCTAATCCTACTTTTAAATAATCACGGAGATATTTCTTATGAATTAGGAATCAATGTCACAATTTTTTAAAATGAGTTCGATACACACAATATAGTTATCAAGAAACGACTTAAAACTGTATAGTTAAGCTGATTTAATTACAGTTAAAATACTAATAAATGTAACAAATCAACCTTTTATCCCTTCAGTGGGTCGATAAAATGAGTATAAAGCTTGCTTGGGAACTTAACACTGGAGTTTCGCATCAGACTGACCACCTGACCGGAACATCTGCTCATGCACCTCAGAGCCCAATGTCGTGTATACTGTGTTCGGCACTGTAGGCCTTGGCCCTCATGGGCTGTCGCCCCACTGATTTAAGTTAAGTTAAATGTAACAAAATATAGAGTTAACTCGAAGTAGATTTAAGAGAAATATTAAGAATTTGCAAGAAAATTGTTTAAAATAAGTAAGATGAATTTTAGGTAAATCATTAAAAACTCTTTAAAAATGTTTGAGTAAAAATAGCACGGTTTATAAAAACCAAAATTATTCTCTGATTAAGTAGAATATTTATCGATTAGTAAATGGATGTACTAAAAGAAACGTAAAAAGAAACTACCCGCTATAGTGTTCAGATAAAACCAGTTTCTCAAAGAATGAAATTTAAGAATCATCCTTCACTAAAAGAATTTTACTTTAAACTCGATGATTTTTTTATAACTAAATAGTGCATAAGGAGATGAATTTTTCTTTCTGACGTAATTAAATTACTTCATTTATTAATAAAATAACCAATAAATTTTTAAATAATACAAGAAAATTCTTCAAGGTTTTGGGTAAAATATATCGAGCGTAATTAAAAATGTTTTTCAATTATAATTATTAAACTTTAAAAAGATTAATAGAAGATACTTTTAAATAGTGAAATAAAAAAAAATGGCTGAGGCTACATCACAAAGGCTGAAATTAGTGTACATTCAGTAAAGAGCAGAAATAGCAAAGAAAATAATTAATAGATCTTTAAAAATAGTTTCATCGGATTTTTTTAAAAATTTCATTATAAATGACCATAATTATTTTCACCTAGTAAAAGCTTTATTTTTTATTAGGTGAAAATAATACATCAAGTAACTGTAATTAATTATCTAAATGAAGCAAAAATTGTTGCATTTTTATTTTTTAATTCAGGATTACTAAGCTCTCGTAAAGTGTTCTAAATTCCTAGTACCTATTTAAACAAGATTAAAGCATTTTGCGTCGTTTAACAACGCTACAAATATTTTTGAGCAATTATCACATTGGAATTATTACTTTTAATAACTTTTCGTACATTAATTTTTCAAGCCACATGGAAAAACAATACCTGCATAAATGTGTGTAAATTATCTGCTTAGTTTACAAGATGAAAGTAAATTCAAGCATTTATTATTGTTCTTTAAAAGTATAATTTTATATTTATGTATAAATGCACAAATATCTGTGCTTTTAATAGTTAAAATGAAAAATCTATTTCACATCCCTGAATGAAATAGTTAGTTCAATTTTAAATAATTTAACCTCCTATATTAAAGTAGCTAAAATTAAATTTTGGTAGAAAATTTCAATAAAACTACTGTATTCTCTTCCAATTGCAGTATTTTCAAAAATGCTTATGAAAGTTTCGTATGATTTTCAAATTTATCGCTTTCTAGCTTAGTTTTCCGTCTTTCAAACTATCCAATTTTCCGCAGCTTACGTAAAGGGAATATTGAGAAATTAAACATTATGAATGTAATGTTATTTTATTTTGTGTCAGCAATATGGGCAAAAGTGTACTCAAATTTTCATAAAGATCATTAAAACATATTTTTCCTTATAAATTAAGCAGAATCGTTCTGGAATTTTTCAATCATAGAATAATACAATCAAAATCCTCCATTATTAGGAATATATCTGGGACTTAAAATTGTGCACAGTTCTAAGTATCTTCCAACGACTAATTAGGAAATTCAATATGGGATCGTTAAAAAAAGATAACCTTATTAATTTTCGCACACTCAATTTTCATCGCAGCTAGATAAAATTAATATAACTTTTAATAGCTCAAAAGGAACTCAACTATGATGTCAATGGATTAATTAATGAATTTAATTATGTTGATATTAAACTTCTAAAAAACTTTCTCATTAGCTATAATTCACTCCTGAAATATTAGAGAGAACCTGCTAGGGAGCTAGCTATGCACTCGATTATTTTGAGTAAACAATTAACCTGCAAAACATTTCACAATTTTTATAGTTATAATTTTTTAAAAAATGTTATTTTCATTTTATTTTAGTTAAAAATACATTTCTAGCTATATTTGTTGCTTATGAAAGTTAATATTATATGCTAATTAATTCTTGTTAGTTTAAACTACAGTAAACCATGGATAATATTTTTGTTTCGCTTTCTTACATTGTGGGATAAATTAATTAATAATTAAGTTTTAAAATTAGTGTACACTCTCTATATGCCCCTCATATTTGAATCGTTTTGAAGTTTTCCAGAAAAAATTGTGGCAATTTTATAAAATTTTAGGGGTTTTGAAATATAAAACTCCACATACCTAGGAGCTTTTAGTGTACTATAATTCACCTTTTGTAGTATAATATATTTAATAATTCATATTTTTATAGAATAATAGTTTTGTCCTTATGCCTACAGAATTCTTTTGCAATCGACACTATATATATATATCACTTAGAGTGACTGAAATAACTTGAAGGTTGTGGATAAAAGAGTCATACAGATATTAGAAATTTAAAAAGAAAGTAAGAATTGCAATATTATGTGTGAGGACAGTTTTTAATTTAATGCAACGTTTCTCAAACTGTGAAGCGCGCCCCTTGCGGGGCGTGACAACTTTACGAGGGGGGCTCGAGCATATTGAAAAGTCGAAAATAAAAGAATTAAAAAATTTGTTAATTTACTAAAAGAAAAGAAAATACATTTTGACATAATAAAAAATAAAATGCTCATTTACACTGATATAATACACGTATAAATGTACTAGTGCTATATATTGAGTTTGATAATTAATTTAACATTATTAAGATAAGAACAGGTTAAGATAAGATAAATATTAAGGTAAGAACAGTGACCCCATGGGATTGTCATATATAAAATTATATACAGAAATTAACACTTATATTGATAATTTTTTTATGGTTTATAACTAACACTTAACTGCCGATTAAAAGTTTTGCTATTGGCTTCC
>BMAV01005954.1:138032-154235 GCA_019973955.1 Trichonephila inaurata madagascariensis
GCACATATCTAACTTACCAATTGGAACGTCAATGGCAATTAACTCCGTAGGACAGTAGGAGGGCATTAAGTTATTGCATCTTAAACTGAAAACTGAATATTCCTTTTTCATAATAAATTTACTATTAGAATTAATTTTACTAGTGTTTTTATAATAAATATTTGTCACTTTTGTTTTATATTATATTTATTTTACCTTTGTCTTGTTTTGAATTTTTTCTTAGTCTTTTCATACCAATAAATTTTTTTAATAATCTTTTTTAATGTTCCTTTAGATATAATTGTAATTTGGTTCTGTGGCATTTTATTAATTTTTCCTTATGTGCCATACTGTTCTGTTATGGTGCGTAGTTTTCCATTACTGATGTGTTGTTGCACTGTTATATTGTCTTCTTGAAAATTTGCTATTTCATTTAGACATTTTATTTTCTGATTAGATATGTAGATTACTCTTTCCACTTTGTATCTGACATTGTGTGATAACTAAGTTATAGTAACTTTAGTATTCTCTTCTTCTAGTATTATTTTTATAATTTTTAACATTTGTATAATCTTTTTCTAATACTATGTTTTTTTTCCCTTGTAGCTCAGTGTTATAAAAAAATTAGGGGAAGGTTGGTGAACTTTAAAACTATGTTTAACCCTACAATCTTGGCTCCTAAGTCTAAAAGTTTGCTGTTATTATACTGAACCTATCTTATTTTTGACCAAAGTTGTCTTTTTATATTACTTTTTATTGCTTTGTTTTATTAGATTTATGACACACACATATATATACATGTGAGTGTGTAAAATTTTATTTCAAATCTTGTTTAGAATTGGGAAAATCATTTTTTATCCCTATATTTAATCTGATCATAGATTGCAACAAAAATTGCAGTTTGTATCTGCGTGTACAAAATAAAGAAATTACACAAAACAAGGATAATTTTCATACCTGTGTTATATGTGTTTAATACTTTATTACCCAAATTTTGTATGTTTAAAATTATTTTCATTATTTGTATTAGAAACCCTTATTCTTAATTCAGGAAATGGTGTAAAGATAGAGTATATAACACTAAAAGTAAAATAATAAGGTGCCATTTAATTTACAAAGGGAATGAAACAGTTCCTTAAAACGTCATTAAAATCTTTTTCCTAGAGTCATTATTTGAAATTTCTGCCTTTTCCATTAAATCTATGCTAAACATTAAAGAAACGTTAAATTATTGATGCAATTTGTCTGTATAAATCATTTCAAAATGATAAAAGGTTTGGCCAGTGAAACTATGAAACTGTAATTCACGTTAATTAATTTATACATATAAAGGGAAAATCTTCAACTGAATCAACATTTTACGTACCAAACACTCAGTATATGGAGGTAGGTATTTAAACATTTTATGTCCGTGATGGAATCTCAAAACAAAAAATAATGCATTCCATTAACGCATTAGTATTGTTTCTCCTCTAAAACTGGGAACTAAAATTTGCATTTTTACAGCTTTTAAGGAACAACTAGATTGTTTTCACTCCAATTACTTATTATAATTCAAATAGATATATCTTGATTTACTAATAACATTATTTCAAATGCGGTAAGTTAATTGAAAATAAAAATATTATTACCTTTGAAACAAATGTAAAGCATAACAACAGTACATTTGTAGAGTTTATTAGATTTATCTCTCGCTAATGTATGCTTCAAAAAATTTAAATAACATTTTAATCATCAACAATTTTCCAGAAGCGTTGTTATTATAGAGTAATTCTACAGCTTATTTTTCAATTGTATATTGAACCCTTTAAATTGAATTTTCAAATTCAAAAATACGTCAACATTATGGATTTTACTAATGATTATAAATATTTTCCAAAAGTTCACAATCAGGATTATTGTCTTAAGTCTTTTAAATGTTTTATAGAGAAGGGGAAAATATTATTTCTTAAAAGAGCAACTGAATTTTCGTCATACGACATGCACGCATTATGTGTTCTTTTAAGTAAAGCTTACTGAGGGAAATATGTAAATTCTAAAAACATTTCTTCATGTTTTAATGATCATTTTAGTACGAAGACTGATACATACTGCAGTTGTTTACATAGAAGATTAAACGGTTTTCTTAGATATTTCGCTCATCTGAGGAGCTCAAATGAGGGCTCATATTATTTTTGAAAGAGTTTTAGGAAAATAAAAGGTATTTTTTATAAATATTTAGAAATTTAAATTAGAGAAAAGCTAGTATTTTTATATACAAAGGTGGAAACCGCATAGTCTTAGAAAATATCCTCGAAGTATATTCATTTATTTTCATCCCAGTGTTGCTTTTTATTCATAATTATTGCCAAGTAATTTACATAGTTTTTAATTTGAAACAAAAACTGAAATGTACAACTAAAAAAATGATAATTCTTTTATGCTCTTATATAACAAATCTAATTTTACTATTGTAATTTAATAATTTTTCTTTTGTAATATGCCACAAAAACATTTATTTTAATGTGTAATTATATTTATGAATTTTCCTATATGTATTCTGTAAATTCTCCAAGCAGAAAAAAAGAAACTTAACTTATTAATATTTGCTGTTATTTATCGGAGTAGCTTTAGACTAATTTTCATGTTTTTCAATTCATAAAATTTGAATACTCAAACAAATTTAAATGCACATGCTTTAAATGCATATTGTTTAAAAATTTAATTTTTCGTTTTTTTTTAGATATTTTTTTAAAAAATATTTGCATCATGAATAATAATCAAAATATAAAAATATACTATTTAATGATCGAAAACTCTAATCAACCTGTTTGGAGTTTATAACAATGAGTTAAAAAATGAACTTTAAAAAATATATTTCCAGTTAATATCTAAAAATAGAATAGAATATATCCTTATGAAAATACTTGAATATTTTAGCTTAATACAGTTTCAGTTAATTTTTACTTCCAATCAAACTAATGAACATTCGTATATTCTTGCTTTATAGATGTTTCCTCATATATAAGTATCTTCCCATATCCGTGCACTGTTTAGTTTTTACAGGTAAATACTTCATTAAATACCAGCATTAAAACATATCTAATCAGAATTTATTTCCAAAATTTCATATATTTTACCGTTCTTAATACATTCTAAAAATATTTGAAATACCTTTTTGTACTTTAACAAAACTGATTCAAATTATTTCATTAAGTTTTATGAAACATAAAACAAGATCAATCAAATAATATTTGTTTGTTTTTTCAAGGAAATAACAAAAGTTTTATAAAAACTAGAGAGATTTTAAGATATTCAGCAGAAACAATAAACTTACCTTTTAGCTTTGATTTCAACCTTCTTTTAAATTTAAGAATACGAAATAAAAGGTTTCTATTGATTTCAAGGGAAACATGAGTTCCTTTTAAATGGCGCCATCCAATGTAAGTACCCCATTTGAAATGCAATAATGCTTAAGCATGTTAGACGATGACAAGTTAGCCTTATGATGCAAACAGTATAAGGCTCTTTTATTTCCCGATTCGTTTTGGATTTCCATCTTTTTTGCTTTGGCAAAAGTATGTATTTTAATCCTAAAAACCCTAGAGAAGATCGTCTCTTTAAGTGTTTTATTCGAAAAACATTCCCTACTTTATGTCTGATGTTCCACAATCATTCATAGATATGAAGGGATATCGATTAAATAATAAAAGAAAGTGATGAGAGTCATAAAATAAAAGTTTTATAGTAAAATTCAATTGGCTATTACTTTTATGCTTACAAGTTATTTTTGCTTCCAATAGAAAATGTCAAATTGTTGTTTCGTGTGCGTCGTAATAAAAAGGTGAGTTTAATAACTGAGATGATCTAAATAATATATGAAGAAGTATCGTTCTGAAAATTGAGTTTTCATATTAGTAGCTTCTTAAGAAACATCAGTTATATCTCTTTCCAAATAGTCTACAACTGAAATGCATTCACTATTCGATAAAGTTATTATATCTTAAAAATGATTTAAATTTGAATAACCTCAAAACTTTATTACTGTGATGCATTTCAAAAATAATTTAATTTTCTTCTTTGAAAGCCTTAAGTATAGTTAGAAGTAAATCAATTTTAAGATTTATAACGAAATGTAAAAATACATTAATTAGATAGATAGATTGATTATCTTTAAGTACTAATGGAAGCTTATTCCCTTACTCTAAGTTTTTTCCCCCTGGAACCCAGATGTATAGGCAAATTACAAAGGAAAGATGTGTGGCTGGTCTTAAAACTATATCAAATCCTGCAATCTTAGTTCCTAAGTAAGGATTTTTACAGTACTTCTGAGACTATCTTATTTTTGCCCTATACTGCCTTGTTATACTTCTATTTTTGCTTTAATTTTCTAGAATTTTAACAATATATAACGTATGGTTATTGATTTTATATATATATATATATATATATATATATATATATGTATGTATGTATATATATATATATATATATATATCTATGTATGTATATATATATATATATTTATACAATAAAATCCTTTTGTCTAAAAAAAAGAAAGCTTTTTTTTCTTATGATATTTAAGAAAGAGAAGATAGTAGAATTTTAACATCTTAAAATGTATTTTAATATCAATATATATTCCGTTAAATATATTTGAAAATTTAGTCTTTTTAAATCTCATTATTCATTCGGATTTTTTTTCTTTTTTTATATTCGGAATTCCAAAATTAACGTTTATCCGAAATGAAAAATTGTAAATTATAAGCTTGATTAAGCATAATTTAAAGTATAGTTTTTCAATTCTAATATTATTATCTGCTTTTTGTACCTCTTCCTAATTTATCGGTCCAATTTTATAGTAACTTAATCGGCAATAGCTCCTGAAAAACTTTAGAAATTTCTCTTTTGTTTCAATTTGGACAATAGTTTTTTTTTTCTAATTTCTCACAACTGCAACATTTTATTTAAATTTTATAATGTAATTCTACATTACTCCTTTTGATATTGAGTTAACTATCTGTATCATATATTTAGTTTTATCATGTTGAACAAATACATAAGGAAAAAAGTAAAATCAACCAGACAACACAATGCCACTTTTTTTAAAAAAAAAATCGACTCCAATACTTGGCATCAACACCTAAATTGCAATGTGATCTAGGTGGCTTATTGCCAAAAGAAGGCAACACTCTTTTACCTTCAAAACATCCATGTTCATTAGCTACATTCAAATGAAAATTCCTGCTACTTTTCAACCCAAATGAGATGTGCATTTTTTTCTGTTAATTTGGGTAAACCTTTGAATGAAATGCAAATTATTGAGCTCAATTACTATATTGCATTTATCCTAACATTCCTCTGATGTTGATGCAGAAATTTAAAAAAGTAATTCAAGAAAAAACAGTTATGAGTCACGAGTCAAAAGCAATGAGCTATCCGACAGGTCTATCCTCCCTAACTTGGGTTTTCTTCCGTTCGGGGCAATTGGCACTTTGAGATAGAACAACGATGGGCTACAAATGAATGTCACCACCAAATGAAGTTTAAATAGTCAGCATAGTAGACGATTATATATAATATTAGATGGTTATAGATACAGTAGATGCTTGTGGGCGATATTGCCATATTAAATCGTGCCAGAACCATAGTGTCCTCCTACTTTTATAGTTCAAGATTAAGGAAGATTTACATTTTTCCGAGAGGCTGTATCTCATTCAGATAAATACAAAGTAATTCTTTCTATTAAACTTATGATGTCAGAAAATTATGTACTCATTTCTAGTGTCAAATTTAATATAAGCAAATTATTGCAAATCTTGCTTATAACCATTTTGAGTTTGATCAATTTCTTCTCCACCTAAGCTGTGTTAGAATCCCCCTAGAGAACCAAAATAATAAATGACATTTTCAACTCAACCAACATGAGGTGTAAGTACAACAAGTCCTTTAACATTTAATTTTTTCAAAATTTGTTCTTAAATCAACTAAAAGTTAGTTTCTACATCATCAGAGTAAATACGAAGATGACATTAAAGTGACTGAAATATTACAATCAGAACGAAAAATTTGAGAATGATAGTAAACATCTTATAGGATCCGATCGCTGCCTTATAATTATTACATGTAAAGAAATCCATTGTTCCCTTACTTCGTAATTTAAGAACAAATGCTGAATGGGAGGCTATGACGCAAAGAAAAACAGAAAGATTGGGAAGAAGCAGTTTTTATTTCTGTTCTCTGGGATTTGCTTTTTGACTACGTTGGCTTCTTTTAGCGTATTCCAGCATTAATTGAATTTTTCTATGTCCAGGACCCTTTCTGAAGATTGTGTTAATCCATTCTCTTCCAAAGAGATTTGTGCTTTTAGCGATGCCATCAGTGCTTTTCCGTACTACCGGTGATGCGGAAACATTAGACGGATACTGTTTTAAAGTACGTTATAATCATTAACTTTTTTTGGTCTTTAGAATTACAAAATAGCTTGTAAAATGTTTGTTGTTTGAAAATCATTATCGTTATCTGAAAATGTGTGGGCAACCGGAGCATTTTCTTTTTTTAGAATCCTTCTTTTAACATTACACATACCAATAATGGATAATGCAAAAGAATTAAAAACTGGTGTATTCAATGTATAAGAGGAATCCAAATTTTCTTTTACAACTTAACTGAGCATATGATATTTATAATTATATTACATTCATATAAAATATTTTTTTAAAATTTTTTATTGATACTTCAGGTACATAAGTTTGAGAATATTTGGTTATGATTAATTAGAAAGGATAAGGAACTACATAATTGAATGAATTGTACATGATAAAAATATATATTAATACTCATGTCATTGATTTATATATATAATTCAATATTCTTATGATATGATGTGAAAATGTATTCATTATAGAACCTAAATTTTTTCCGAAGATTGTACTTCAACTGTGTAGAGATCTTTTTTTTTATATATATTTGATACTCTTGCTGAGGAAACCTTTCAAGAAATGGTTATTGATATTCACCTAAGATATAAGTATTGAATAACATTTTCAAGAAATGTGTGACAGGCTTTTTCCGCGTTTCATCTATTAATCATCTTGGACAAATTCTTCTTAAACTGTGGTTTGAGTTTAAAACCACCTTCCGTAGAAAGAACTTGATTTTATTCTGATTTGCGTGCTATTTAAATCCTGGAAATGGTTGAGATAGAATTTGTCATTAGTCCTTACGCTATTATTCAAGTGAGTTGAAAGAATTGTCTTTCGGAAACGTGGAATTAAGAGAGAAGTTTTGAAGTGGACCATAGCAACCTAGGAGAGATCCGACAAGTGTTCTACCATCGTCTTAGAAACTTGAGGTAAAAAACTAATTTAGAATGCTTTCACGGTTTTGAATATTTAATTGATCATAAATTGATTAGTCTGAAAATAAGCAATTATTTTTATAGCAATTTTTAATTATTTGGTGTCCCAAACTACACCTACAACCTCTGGGTTGTGACAAACGTAATTGATTTTCACTTAGAATACGATTCCATTTTTGAAACTATAGGTAATTTTAATTCTATTGATATCACGAAAGGATCATAAATCCGGTATAGTAGTTAGGGACTCTGAGTGCAGTGCCGTAGGGCCTGGGTTTGAATCCCGAAGAAGGCATGAATGTTTGTAAATGTGTATAATGCCTTCGTGGCATGAGGTTACTCTAAATAGCAGTCAAGCCAAAAGTCCTCTCGTGAGGTTGGTGGAAGGCCCTTAACCTCCTCATGGTATTCTCCTTCAAAATTGCCAAAGCCAAATCGTACTGTCACTTGCATAGTGATCAAAGCTTCGGCTAATTTTGGCTTACAATTTTGCCCTACGCCATGATGAATTTCGTGAACCACGAACTGACACCGTCAGACAGGGGACATTAGAAACAACAACAACAACCCTGAAATGTTTAAAGGCTGTCAGAAAGCTAAAATATTTTTTGACAATTTGAGATTCTTACATTTTTAAATTGTACAGATTTTAACCTTTTTAAAAATACCTTACTTTAACCTCTAGGGTAATTAGAGGCCCTTAAAACCTATTTTTAAGTAATCGTTGAAACTGGGCCATGCAAATTGAATGGTGAAAAATTTAAACAAAGTACTTCGTTTTTGCTTAAAAGTTGAACGTCTAATATAAGCCAAAACATTTATCTTTTATTGTAAATTAAACATTTTATATTTTTTATTTACTAGCCGATTAAAAGCCTCACTGTATACATTAAAATCAATTTATCTCAAAATGTAAATTTTGATGTTCGATGTACCTTTTCTGAGAAACTACTGTTCACAGGTATGTAAATTTTTTATGATTTATTTATAATAATGGCTAATATATACTGAAATGAGCCTTTTTGTAAAAAATTCACAAATTAATCTTTTACAAATTTTTTTTATGTGAAACGGGGTCAAATTTTGCAAAGTTTGATAAAATATTTTATAAATCATAAAAAAAAAATTTAGAATTAGATAAAAGTTCATTTCAGTATAATGAGAAAGGTGTACTTTTTAAATGTAAGAAAAATTTCAAGACTGTACATATAACAGATTTTGAGAAAAGTTACATCGAAAACAGCCAATTTAACATTGTCAGTATAGAGATAGAAAAAGGGTTCCAACTGCCCTTAAAATCTTCTATTATACCGGCATTATTTAGTTATTGATAGTACAGAGAGATAGATAAAGTAGTATATATGAACTTCAGTAATAACTCAAGAGCCACGAGGCTTTTCGAGTTTTCTTATATCACGCAAACAATAATCCTAGGAAATATAAAAACCGAGGCTTCAAATCTGTACCCTAAGAATGCATTGGGGAAATACTGCACCCTTTTTAAAAAAAAAAAAAAAAAAAAAATTCTAGCAATTATATATTAATGCCAAAAGGACACTCGATATATTGGTGGTTAAAGTTACGTGTTTCCTTGTCTGTGGATTTCAATTTAGAGCCTCAATTGGAGAGTACTGCTGCAGGTTAATTAAATTTGCATCTTCTATTTGTTGTTGTTGTTGTCGTGTCCTTCCCATAGGGAAGGAATGAAAGTTACAAGAGCCTGAGACAGGTTGGACTTCTTTACGATAGATGACGACATCACCTATCACCACCTCTACAGCTTAGGCATGGAACTGGAGAAAAGGAAATATTCTCCAGCCCCCTGCACTCGTGGTTTCACCTTATTTGCACCTTAAAATTAGAATGTGGCTTGATAGGATTTTAAATATAGTGCTCGTGCAAAAGTGAACTTCTGCACGATAGCGAGCATTTAAAAAAGAAACAATTAATTTCACAGTTTAGAATAGGTTTTTCCTAAATTTTCCCTTAATCTAATCAATTGCAAATTATTGTGATGGAACTCATGTGGACAGTTAAAGAGAATTTAGTTGCATTGAAGCATAATAATGAACATAAGTATCAGACATAAAAAGAATCCAAAATAATTACTAAAAGTTCATTTAGTTTTATTAATCTTAACTAACATGCAACCATTTTATTAATGTATAAGAAAAAAATGCCTAGTAATGAAATTTTTTAAAATATTTGGAAAAGTACAAATCGTTCAGCATCTCTTTTATTGAAATTAACGTAGATTATTGTGAAAGTGTGATTTAGACTCATAAATTGTTTAAAATTTACTTTTGTTTTTAAAATTTATATTCACGTATTAAACTGTTAATAAACTTTACATATTCTTGGAATAATATCCAAAATGTCTAAGAGTCTTGTTATTTTGCAGAATATCAATATGATTCCAAAGAGTTATGTAAGTGATGTGGTGATCATAAATAAAGGATGAGGAAACTTGGTATGTTTTAAATTCATGTTAATTTTATAACGAAAAAAAAACACTCACAAACATAAAGTAATTAGCTACAGACAAAGCAAGACATTAACACGCGGGTTACATGACGTGCACAAAAACAGCCTTTTTTCTATCGAAAGTTCTCGCCTTTATATAGTGATGGTTAACCGGAAGCCATTAAAATCATATGATTTCCGATAAAGGCTTCTCTGATTGGTCCAAATACTCGGGTAATGCAAGATTTAAACATTCATAATTTAAAAATGCTGAACTTTCAATTTGGGGACATATTTTTTTTTCAATTCCTACTTTTAGTTCACTTTCTCCTTAAATATATTTATTTTTAAAAAAATCTTGCTCAAATTTTTAATCGTTAATAAAAAAAAATTTTTACTCATCCACTGAAGTTGAAATATATTTTTTCACTTGTTGTGTATGACTCTTGATGTTAATGAAGGTTTTTTTTCAAATATTAATTCATTAATTAAATTTTATTTTTAATTTTAGATTTAATCTTCGCTATTTCTGGTGTAGTAAGAACAACCTGCGACAGATGGAGAAAATACGTTTATCTAACGAATTTTTTCTCGGCTTCAAATACAATTTTTTTAAACTTGTAGTGGATAGCACTTGATGTTAATAAAGTTTTTTCAAAAAAAACTCATTAATTAAATTTAATAAAAGAAAAAATTGTTCTTTGTTGACCTAAGTAGTAATTAACTTAATTTTTTTAATTACTTGTTATAGAGTTATATCCCGTTAAGTGGGTAAACCAGAAATTAATTATCACGCAAAGCTTAATGGGTTCAAAACAATTAAGAGTGATTAACGTGAATTATTATATTATATATATATATATATATATAGTATAATAAAATAAAAGTGAAGAAGTTCTAGAACCTACAGTGCAAAAGAAGGAAGAAATTGGAATTCACAAGACACAACAAATGTAGATACAAAAAATATTTGGACTAAACTGGAGACCTATTATGATTTCTAAAATTGTCACTGAGTTAGGCCAGTGATTTAGGGTTAGCAATGCTCTATGGATCCAACCTTCCCCGTACAGCAGAAATTTTCGACATAATAGGAAAAAAAATAAAGCCATGTTGAAAAGTTAAGCCTGTTTCTACCAGGTGGATGATGAACCTTACAATATAGTAAAATGAAATAAAGAAAAGAGAATAAAAATGAATCTCTCAAGGAGAGGAATAATAAAAAAAAAATTTTATAGAAAAAATTAGGATAAAAACTTACATGTAGAATAAAAATTTTTTAGAAATAAAAAAAAACCACATTCTGCGTTAAGATCCCACGCGAAATGACTGAAAGGATTGGAACATCAACGCAAGAAGAAAAAATCGTGGGGCCATTTGGATAGTTATTTTGCAAGTAAACTAACCACTAAGATATTTTAAAATAAACAAAACATAAGAAATTTTAAATAAAACAATGGACAAAGTTAAGAATAGATAATATCAAATAGAAATATATTTAAAAGTAAATTTACTTGGATAATTATATACTAGATAGTTATATTGCAATTAAAATAAGCGCTTAAAACATTTTAATTTTTTTTAAAAAAAATAAACAAAATTGATGAAATTTTAAATAAAATATTGAACTAAGATAAAAATAGATTTAATTTGAAATAGAAATATATTTAAAAATAAATTTACTTGGATAATTGTATTCTAAACAATTATTGCAAAATTTCACAAAATTACTGTTTTAAAATGTTATCAGTAACTAAATTATTGTTTCTTTTTATAAAATTTATGATAATATTTCTAAATATTGATAGGTGTAAGTTACTAACCCAGAAAGGCATTTTATAATTTTAAAATCAAATGAGTCTCTTTTATCAAAAATATTACTTAATAGCAAATTATTCTTAACGCTTAATTGAAGGTCCAAAAAGTTAGCTGACTCATTATTACAATTACTTTTTAATAATTTTAAATAGTGGGGATAATAATTAAAGCTAGGAACAAAGTCTACTATATTGCTTAATATAATTAAGTCATCTATGTATCTAAAAAAGTAACAAGATTCATAACTAATACTTTCATTTTCATAAAAATGCAAGTAAATATTTGCTAAGCAGTTGCTAGATGGACCACCTTGTAGCAAACCTTTAATTTGCTGATAATGAGCATTATTATGGAAAATATAAGTTTCTTTTAATACTAATTCAATAATAGAAATATATTTATATCATATTTTATTATTGTATTCAAAAAATATTTGCTATATGCTATTTTAAGATTCTTAAACATGTCTTCTATATCTATGGAATTAAATAAATCTTCAAAACCACATAGGTACAAGCAGAAATATTTTTTTTACCTTTCATATACTTAATAATGTCCATACTATAACAGAATTATCAATTTTGTCATTAATGTAGATTGAATAATATTTTGTAGCTTCTTGCTCGGATGTGTAATATAGGTTTTAAAACCATTCGTAATAGCTCTAAATTTAACAGGATTTTTATTTTTTTTAAAATTTAGAAGTCAGGAAATATATATATATATAAATTCTAAATTTATAAAATTCAGAATTTTTAAAGAATAAATTTTGTTCTCACACAAAAATACTAATATGTTTCAGTTTTGTTAAGGTTATTAGACAACTCCTTAAAATATAAAAATTTTGTATCGTATTTTACAGAATCAAATATATTAACTAGCAGCTATCAAGAAAGTTTTCAAATATAGTATGATATATGTACAAGTAAGACAGATCAAATTACTTTATAAAGCATTTTCTTTTTACAATTTGTCCAATGCTGAGAATTATTTCCCCTACAAATATTTAAGGGGGAAAAAATTGAAAAAACTCTTCAAATAAGAACGAACTGAATAGAAGTAGCTGTTGCCATCCAAGCACATAAAACTAAAGTAAACGAAAAAGGTTTCCTCCTGTTCACCGAACTGTTACTCGAAGAATCAAGCTCAGTGCAAACAAAGAAAAGGACTTAAAAGTCAGAAAAGAACAAAAGTCAACTGAAGCTTCTGACACTTAAGTTCTCTTTTAATGGACTATTTAACTACACCAAAGTGTTCGAAGTCTGGCCCAAATCCTTTTAATCCAAAAAAAATATTTGTATTACGTTACTAGTAAAAGCAAATTCCGAACTACATATGTATGATGATATTTTTATATATTTTAAGTGCTGTGAAATATTTTTAAATGAATTAAAATGTTATTTTAGGTTTGATTTGGTATTTTTATCTTCTTTTAATCTCTCTCACATCGTAGTTCAGGGGTGGCCAACCCGTGGCACGGTGGAGTTGCAACTGTGGCACGCGAAGACTTAATACAAAAAAATTGAAAACATAATTATAAATGACAATTTTTTTTACAGTTTTATTAAAATGCTATGGTTTTTTTGGGAGGGGGATCTCAAAATTTATTTTAAATAAACTTAATTGAGATTCAGTAGAAATATATCGTGCAGAGAATGCACCTGCATTGTTGTGCGAGTTAGTTTATCAAAGTTGTTTTCGCTAGCGAGATTTTGGAATTTAGGGGAGCGTATTTTAAAATATCTGTGGAAGAAAACAGTGGACTACCCAGTGAGTACACACTTTTCCAGAATGAAGACAGGCTATGTGATTTAGCTTTTCTTGCCGATATGAAGGGAGATTAAAATAATTTAAATTTAAGTCATTCTTTGGAGAAATCAAGATTCCAGTTCTCCCCACTCGATTCAGTTCCCCAGATCAAGAAAAAGCCTTGCGACCTTAATTAGCCCGATAGTATAGCTTGAATAAAAAATACCATCGGAATGGAATTTATTCTTTCAGCGTTTTGTAATAATTACAGATTAGTCCAGGCAAAAAATTAAAATACATTTCTTGAGGTCATTATACAAAAAGATTTTTCTATTAAAAAATTCAACACAAACTGAAAACGAGACATGTTCCAAGGTAGGTAACACTATCACAAAGAAATGTTACAGAAACAAGCGTCATTCTACCATTCTGAACTTCTGAAAAAATGTTAAATATGCATTTCGCCCTACCTCCTTCTTTCAGTCATCTGTGAGTCAAATTACTTCTGAGCGGATTAAAGCATTAGCAGGTAAGAATCATAGTTGCCATGGAGAAGTATATTTCATGTTTCACTCTTGGAATTATTAAATTAGCGTATAGTTATATATATAAAAACATACGTTTTTCGTGAACAAATTGTTAACATTCTTTTCCCAGTTTTATATTTGCATTGCTAGCTTGTAAATCTGTTTATCTGAAAGTTTTTCAGTAACAATCTTTCTTCGAAACTGGCTGTGCAGAAAGACTCAAGTAAGATACTTTTCTGTTAGCATGGCGTCGCTTGATGCTTATTGTCGCCAATTCCATTCTTCACCAAGAAGATGAATATGAAATAAAATCAGTTCAAAAGGCAAACCATGGAAATAACAAATTAAAAAATTATTAATCAAAAAACAGCTTATCGAGGTCATGTATAAATAAAACATACTAAAAAAAGACATAATTCAGTCTAAACAAGAAGCATAAAATTTCAAATATTTTTCCCAGAAATGTCGATTTTAATTCTTTTGCGAGGCATCAACATTTATCACATATATATTTACTTCCTGTAGCTCTTCTAATCTACAATCGAGATGTGGCTCATTAGCATTTAAATTTGTAAAACTCACAATTCAAGTTAATTGAATCTAACGGCATTGAAGAAAATAAAGTGCTTGATAATTCTGACCATTCTTTTTCTTTCACATTAATGTACATAACAACGCCTTATAGGTCTTAGGCTTGAACAAAAATTCAACTTCATTGAAGGATTTTGGAATCAAAGTTTATTTCGATAAACCTAATCTCTTTATCTTAAAATAATTTGAAGGCAACTTCTTTGTCATTTGGTAATTGTCAAATTGTGCAATCCGTAACACTAGCCAGTTTATTCGCCAAAAATGATACGAAATAAATGAAAATAGAAAGGTTATAACCTCAAGCCACGCGGTATTTGACGCAGTTGGAAGCTTTCTTTAAAGTACTTTTCTATTGGTAATGGGCAATGGAAATATACCCCAGTGAAAATGCCTCCATTACGACGTGAGGGAAATGAATATCTGTGTCCAATGCAGCATGAGGTTGATATATAAGTCATGTTTATTATTGTTTGAAAATAATATCGCAATGTTTGTAGAGATATAATATACCACAGGTTCTCTCTAATATCAAACTTGCAAATAAAAACTAGTCAAACCTTAAACATTAACATTCTTCGTTCATCTAGAACAGTGTTTCCTTAATTAGGGGACACGTGACTCGCAGCAGGGGTCACCAAATATTTTAGGATTTTTAATATATCTTTTTACATAAAATAATTTGTTCACCATTATTATAATAATAATAACATTATTGCCTATTTAGAATATTATTGCAGTATCGATCAAATCTAGAGAGCATTGAGGAAGTACTTTTCCGGTGGTGTCGACCATTGTTCCAAGATTTAATCACATAATTAAAAATAATCAAGCACATCCTTCCCATTGATACTTAAACCTTGCATATACTGTTCTTAATAAAAGGTTAGGATCTCAGAAGTGAATTCATAAGGATAACACTTATTTAACGGGTTATAGTTTATATGTCTAATTTGCCGTGTAATTATATACATAATATGATTTTTTTTTATTTTGTAAATCAAAATTTCTATATAGTTAAATTCAAAGGAAAACTTATTTTAGATATATGTTTATTACCCTAAAACTATGATGTACTACAATCATAACACATTCAAAAGTACCCAAGCGTATAAACTTTGAGGAATGCTTATGAGGTGACACAAAATGTTTGTACAAAAAATGGTATCGTCAGCCCAAAAAGTTTAAGCACCCTTGATCTAGAATGCAGAATAATTTTAAAAGAAGACACTGTTTCAGCAAAGGATCTTCTTTTAAAGTAAAATTAGTTTGTTATTTATGTATAAAAAATCTGATATAAATATATTTTAAGTCTCATGATAATGTTATTATATAAGACAAAAAGAGTGGACAATTTCCTTTTCATAGGGTTCAATAAATGACATCTAGACTCATTTCAAAAGGGATTTGAATTACTAAAAATTTTAAATTCCTACAGGAAACACACGATTAGTAAAAGAAAAGAGACGGGATTTCTAAGCGCGCTAATGTACAATTTCGTTAGAGTTATACATTAAATTCATAGATAAAGGGAGAAATGCATTGACTTAAAACTTTTTGAAAGCTTCAAGTGAGATAAAAATTAAAATTCATATTAAGAATCCTTAGAAATAATAATATACTGCCTTTTTATTTATTTATGCAAACGAGTTTATCAATGCATGGTTATAAAAAACCAAGAGATATAAAAATTTAATTTTATTTACATGAAAAGAGAAGAATATGTTATTTTACCATCAT
>BMAV01005954.1:167955-210132 GCA_019973955.1 Trichonephila inaurata madagascariensis
TTAAACATCACAAAAAATAACCATTTAATTCCTAAAAAAATTTTAAAAATTCTTAAATTGGTTTTGAAATTCTACTCTTCGTACAATAATTGACATACATTCATGAAATTTGATTTACAAGCAGGTCGAATACTATATATATAACAAAAGATTGAATGAATTTTGAGTCAACATGATTGATATTGTTTAAACTCTCTTTTTTATGAATGCTTATTGAAACCTCCTCAAAAAATGTATAAATTCTAAATTCTACTAAGTTTTTAGGAAGTAAGTATCGCTTTGATTTAAAAATGTGTATCAACTTTTGTTAAATATATTAATAGCAATGACTAGAAAAAAAAATCAGAGCATTTGGCACAACAGAAAAAGCCTTAGCATTTTAAATGAAGATAAACTAGTTACTTCTCCTTTCTGAGATAAATCAGCTTAAAGTTTTTATTTGCAACAGGGATGTGGATAAAAAAGAACATAAAGTTATAACTCTGGTTCTTTTTTAATCTAGAGCTTTCAAATTTTTTTATATTGTAAGAAAATATATAAAGAATACTTTAAGAATAAAAAAATTGGATTGAATTTTTTGCGAATTTTTGTCAATTGATTCGTACCATTAAAAATCATTTTTCTCGAAAATGGACTAAATTTGAATGGGCTATTATGTTAACAGGAAATACAAATCATTACTTTATGAAATAATTATATTTATCCTTAGGGGTCTTTCAGTGAGATTCTTGTCACCAGCAAATCTTTAAAAAATTTCTTTCCGGATAGTTATAAATTTGAGAGATTTTGTGACTGAAAAACGAAATTCTTTCTGAAAATCTCCGTTCATGAAAGAGTACAGCATTCATTTTTCAATTTATTACTTTCTATACCTTCTTCAAATAAGCTGCAGATGTAAGATAATAAAATTAATATTTCTTAAGATCTTTATAGATTTATTTTTCTCTTAGTCTATAGCCTTCTGTACTGAAGATTATTATACTGAACTGAAATTTTCTAATTTATTTGTATACTATAATATATATATACTATTAATATTTTGTATCTAACTTTTTTGTTGTTGTTATTAAATTTTTGAAACATACTTTTGAATGGCACATTCAAACTTTCCTTCGAACTTTTTCAAATAACATCCTTTTAAAAAATAAATATTCTAACACCTTTCACAAGGATTTTACTTCATGTTAGAATACCTAAAATATCTTATTTCAAAGCATAATCGAAAAATATACTTAAAATATGTACAATTTTACTGTAAAGTACGAAATTGATTTTAAACAACTCATATACGTATAAACTCAGTAGTTTGAGGAAGCTTAAAAATGTATTTGTAACAACTTTTGAATTGTATGACTTATTTGTTAATTAGTTTACGAGAGAGAGAGAGACATTTTAAAGCGTATTTAATTTTTTTACAAATTTATTTTGTTTACCATTGAAAACATAATGAAAGTATTTGGACTCTGTTTATCAAAGAAATAGTTTATACGATGTAAAACTATAAACAAACTTGAGATACTTTCCTTTGAAGCCGATATTTTTTTTAAAAGATTACAAGGAAAGTTCTTGGATTTCTAGATTTATAAGATAATGAATATTAAGATTAACTGGTAAGTAATACCATAAGTCTTTTTTAGAAAACACACAGCCAATATATTCTACTGATAAGAAATGCATTTTAATAAGAAATAATTTTAAGGAATTTGTTTCTTTTTTTAAGTATATTATATAACTAATTTCTCAAATTAGGTTGATATGCATGGAAAAAATATAATAAAAAGCATTTTGAATTATTTATCTCGTATGGGTGTTTTAATAAAAAAAAAGGGACTGAAAAACTTATACATTACGTAAATATGCAAAAAAAAAATCTTAATTTTCTTAAATTATGCACATTTCAACTAATTTAAATGGTTTTATGTCACAAATAAACCGGATATGACATGTAACTAGCAATAGATAAATTCGAATAAAATATTTTATATTGAATTTCTAAGTAACTATATTAGGTGATGGACAGGATTTTATTACTTTTTTTCTGTATTTTAGCTCTAACCAAGCTAAATTCTTTCATTAGATGTAAGGAGCGCCATTCGTAAATTGCCTTAGTTACTATAACACAAATGAAAAATATTAAACAAAAATCTGTTAGAAAACCATAGTTTTAAAAAAAATAAGTTTCCAAAAGAAAAAAAAAAAAAAAATAAAAAAAAAAAAAATAGGTATATATTTTTTTTTATTGAAAATTTGACTTCGAAAATTTTTTCTCTATTTGTATAGAAACTTTTTATTTACTTTACTTTCTCTCGCAAAAATTTTCCATTGCCTTCCTTTTTCTGTTGTATATCGTATTCTTTTCCCCTCATCTACCTTTATTTAAAAACTTTATATTCAAAGAGAAGCCTCACTCTTCATAATACAAGATTTTATTTGAGAAAGTTATAATGATATTGGTAACAGTTTGACATCTGAATCAATAATGAATTATAGCATATTTCATAGATTTCCAATAAAGAAATATTTGTAAGAATAAAAAGGAAAGTCTTATTTAAAAAAATCAACTTTCTATATAAAAAGAACAATAAAAAGTCTCATCATGTCTGTTCTAAAATTTATTTATTTTTATCTTACTTGTTATAATATAAGCATTGACATAATTTTTAATTGAAATAGAAACTAAAAATTTTAGGACTTTTAAACAATAGATTTAATGTTACATGTAATATATATATATATGCCCTAAACTATAAAAAACACTTTTTTTTTCTTTATTATTTTAGTGCAACTGTTAAGGAAGGAATACATTTATTTTTATTTTTTATTTTCACTGCTCTTTTTTTTTTTATCGAAAACCATTTTAATTACATTTTACTAAAATCAGAAATTTTCTTTTAATTAAAGTTTCAAAATAGCGACTAATGTCAAAAATTATTTTTGTAAGTTAGTAGAACTATCACTATCAATTCATTTAGAATAAAATATAGGTTTATTTCAAACGTATAAATGCTTGTCTATCAAGATTCGTAATAACATCTTCTACGTGATGTTATTAATGAACTGTTAGAGAGAATGTAATTAATCCTTCTTAACTACTGGCCATTTTCGGCGGCATTTTTCATCAACCATTAACCACATCTGTAGCTTATTTCCTTCATAAACACAATACACAACTTCTAAATCATAAATTCATTCACTAAACTACACCGGTATATATTATTTTTCGCTTTTCTCCTTTCAGATTAAAGAAAATAATACGTATTTACATGTGATTTATTGTTTAATTTTGGAAGCAAAATGAGCTTTCCATTTATTGTTCAAAGTAAATGATTCTACAAGTCATTTAATCATATTTTCGTAATAAGACATTTCCACTGTCCCTTGCAATATTTTACTTATTTTAATTCTTTAAAAATTTCAGTTTTCAGCTATTTATTTTCTAAGTTAAGCAACTTTATAGTAATTATTCACACTAACTCGAAAAACTTCCTTTCAACACATACTTTTAAATTGCATGCGTGTATATATTAAGATGCTTTTAGTTAAATTGTTTTTCCATCAGTGAAATAGAGTAGATAACTCAAAAACTTCAATAATAAATATTAGGAAATATAAATAATATATAATTTATAATATACTTAATGCACTTGTGTTCAAAATTAAGAAGTTCCTCACTTTTATTTCATTATCTCCAGAAGTACTGGACATGAATTAAGGGAATAAGAGAAATACATAAGTTGTGATATCATACAAAAACACCATATAACAGTCATGGGGCACACACATAACTTTGTGAACCACTAATCAGCATAGGATTACAAAATTTACAAGTTGAAAAAAAGATGTTACTTAAAAGTGGTATTGACCTTACTCCTCCAGCAATGCTATTTTCAGGTTCTAAACAGTTCTGTGCGAGAGAAGGCTTTTTCTCAAGACCCTCCCAAACATGATCTTTTGGGTTAAGATCTAAAGATGTGGATGGCAAACCCTTACAGTAAATACCCTCAACTTCCAGAAACTTATCTACCAGATGAATAAGGATGATCACTGATATACTTAAAAGTGAAATCGATTGTAATTGCAAACCCTAGAACAGGGGTAGCGAACCTTATGGATCAACGTGCAATTTTTTTTCTAAAGGTGTGTTTAATGAGGTATAGATGTGCCGTCAAATAAATTTGACTTGTGATTATTGGGAAAATATATATTATAACACTAAATACGAGTAACTCAATACTCTTTATTTACTACGAAAAAATACTTTTTGTACTATATATTTGTAAACGTTTTAGCTATAGGTGTAATTCAAATTACATCAACGTTAGTGTGACTTCTGTTGTTCTAGATTGGATGACAAATAACACATTTTAGGATTGTAGTATAATATCTTTAGCAGAATGCATGCTGAATTAGAGTCATCTGCCCAATGTGATTTCTAAGCAATTAATTATTTTTGCTGTGGCTCACTTTTTTACAAGATAATTAGTGATTTGTATCAAAATGCCGTTTTACAGACGATGGTCTGCATACTTCCGTTACAGAATATAAAACATACATCTCTATGTAGCCTTTACTAATAATGCTATATTTTTAGATTCACCAAGTTTGTGTAATTCTCTGTTACAGTTACTATCTTGCACTTTTTGTTCTTTTGCTTAACTAGCCATTTTAAATAGCAGTTAAAAATCGTAAATATAACACAAATAAACTTTAAAATACAGTTGTGTCAACGAAATTGACTATGCTGTGTGAAGACAAATTTTACATCATAAGCAACTACAGTCCATGACGTAGCTAAGGCAAGACAATAACAAACAAGGATGCTCACCGCAGCCGATCACTTGCGTTTGTTCGTAATACTTCTTGGTAAACTTAGTCACTTTGAAATGAAATGCAAACCATTTTGATCACTGGCGTGCCCAAAATAATTTGTCGCGTACCATCAATGACACGCGTGCCACTGGTTAGCCGTTCCTGCTCTAGAATGTAAGAATTGGGTTCCAGGTTTCATCATGGAGTGCATGAAGTAGCTATTGCAATCCTATTACGTCTCTTTTCAATAAGATTGTAGCTTATGTGTTATCCTTGTCACTTCACAGAGGCTCGAAGTTACGAGGTTCGTCATCAGTAGCCTTCGCATAGATTCAGAAACAGACATTCGTAAGCAATAGGTTGTTTAAATTAAAGTTTAAACTATTTACCACACTAAAATTTATTTTTAGTACTCTGAAACATTTCGTTTTTAAAGTAAACTTTAGAATTCACTTGGTAAACGGTGCATATATTCCATATTTGTTTTGAAATATTTGAGAAAAGGGATATGAAATCAGTGAATTAGCATTAATTATTTAAAATTATTATTTCTTATAATATTTGTCTTTATAATGGAATATTATTCTACTTAATAATTTGTGGAGCTCTCGTTTTTATTTTTATTTACATTATTTTATAATTATGGTTTGAAGTTATTCTGTATTAATTCTCCTTTATCTAGTGAGTACATGTTATTTTCTAATTGTAACTATGCACATATGCGTAGAGTTGAAGTGATAGTTTAGTGATGATATTAGATGAAAACAAGGAAAAGACTAACGTTTTGGATAATATTAAGAGGATTATCTCCTATCACTTTTATAGCTGTTACGTGAATTTGAGTTTTAATACAAAAACCTCAGACTTAGGATAAAAATTTATTTACAGTCAAAATATATGTAAAAGAACTTTTATATTTCTTTAATTACAAAATTTGTTTGAAGTTGAAGGTTACTGCTATTTATATATATATATAAGCTCTGAAATTGAATCCTGTGAATTTTTCCAGTTAAACTAAATACCTGTTTTGGTTTTTAGTACATATTTGATGTCTGTAACTTATACTTAGAATCAGGATTAATATAAGTTGTAAAAATTAAATTCAAACTTTTAAAAATGTTCAGGTAGAATCTTTCAAAAGATAACTACAATAGACGGATAATATATTTTAAAAAGTTATAATCTTTTGAAGAAATTTTCGCTTTCGATTTATGATTTACATTTTTATTATACATTAGTACAATTTGTGAAGCATTTTATAACTAAAATTTCAAAATATAATTTTTTAAATGTTGTGAAAAGTTTATTCCTAGTAACAATGTAATTCATTGTTATAAGTTATTTCTACGTTCCGTATATTTTCTGCAATTTTTTTTTTTAAATTTTAAAAAGTTAGTGTCTTCTATGATAGTATTATTATTTCAAAAATAATTTAAAAATTGCATTTTCGGAATAATCCACTTTATTTTTTCTTTTATTAAATATAGTTAGCAATAGTTATGAAGAGGAATTTATAACACACGCCGTAATTTGTCAAAACTCTTCTGTATTTAATTTTACCTCCATTATTTCAGAGTAACTATAATTAATATACTACAGTCTTAAAAATTTTCAAAACATATTTTTGAGGTTAAAACTCCACTTCTTCGTATTAAATACATTTATTTTCTTTCACATTGTACCTCTAGAACTTCTCAACTTCAAGCCTCAACATTTCTTCATCCCTTTTTGAACCACTCAATTACAGGATTAGTGGAACTATCTGTACCTAGGATTAAATAGAGTGTTACGTTCTTGTCCAGTTTATTTTTATCCAGTATATGTTTCCTGTTTCTATGTTTGAGTAACACCAATTACTTTCACGCTTGCTTCTAAATATGAAATATTGCTTCGCTAGCATCTGTATTATTTGTTTGGTCTTTTTTTTTTCTCTTGGATTGTTTGTCATCGGAAAAAAAGCGCTTCTGGGTTGTTTCCTTAGTTCGACCATCCGGGAAATTTCTGCTTTTTTGCAGCCCTCGCAAACAACATATATAGATATATGTGTGTATATGTTTGGTTTTTTTTGCTCTATACATTGGTTAACTTTTTTTCCTTCTTTCACTAGGAAAAGTATTTGGGATAAAAAAACGAAATCAGGAAGCTGGATTTAGTTTACCTACTTATTTTTCTGCTATCTTCTCTGGGACATATATATATGTAAGACTTCTGATAAGCCTCCTATGCAATAAAATTTAATTAATGTAGACGCAAGAAGATACATAGGAATTTTTTTTCTTAGCCCAAAAATAGAATTAAGGATTATACGTAATTAAAAAAGGGTTTCGATAGTTTTATGTAAGAAATATGATTTTCTAATACAGTTGAATCTCCATTTAACGATGTAGCTAAATCCTGAAAAAAAGCTCGTAAAATAGATTATTTTTTATATATACTTCGTAAACTATGATACATAAAAAAAATTCAAAACTCATAAGCACTATATATTATTAAATAAAGCATAATTATCCACACCTTTTTTTTAAAATAATATCTATATATACCTATATTATCCATTAAGGTATCTGACTACGTTCGGAACCGTGATTTTAAAAAAGCGCATAAATGGATAATTTTCATGATATTTAGTGTCACTTAGATTAGAATACATGTATAAAATTGTTTTAAGGACATTTGGACAAAAAGCATTTATTTAAATACTATATTTTGGCATAAAATTAACTTAGAATAACCTTTTTTTCAAAATGTTCTCCTTTTATAAGAAATGCTTCTAAAATAATAATATTTTGCTTATGTAAAGGCTTCTTCAGAGAGTCTGAGCTATTTTTTTTTTTGAAAAATTCACATTATTTTCAGAGTTACAACCCATTGAAATAATTATCGGCGTTTTTTTCTTAAAATTTCTCCCCTCTGTTGTCGTAAAATATGGATAAACCCACTTCTAAGTTATATATTTCAAAAATTCTAGTTGAGCCTTTGTACAGAGGTCTGAGCTATATACAGGCAAAATATTATTATAATCGAAGCATTTTTCACAAAAAAAATTTGAATTGATCATTATATTTTCATTTTTTGTCAAAATATTGTACTTAAATAATTTTTTATTGTAATAATATTTTTAAAGCAATTTTATATACATTTTCTAATCTAAGTGACACTAAATATCATAAATATTATCCATTTATACGCTTTTGCAAAATCACGGTTCCGAACGTAGTCGGATACCTTAAAAAGAAATCTGTAAGGAAAACAAGAAAGAAAATACTGTCCAGGAATACACTGTATTTTAAACTGTAAAAAAAATGTTACATTAAAATTGATGAATTTAAATGAGTTTATCCCCTAATTTAAACCTACAAGTAACTTTAAACATACATTACTTTATAAACATTAATTTTAAAGCATACATTACTACAAGTGCCCTTAATTTTAATTATTGGTAAAATCTATTAATTTTGTTTTGAGTTCGTTTGAAAAAGTTTTTTACTCATAATACGCCTCGCGTATCTTTGCAATGCACACCTTCCCCTAAATTGTATTTTCTTCACACTGCAATCCGTGTCTTAAATCGTTTCAAATGATTTTATAATTATATCATATGAAGGTCCAAAACTATTTTAAAAATAGGAAAGGAAAAAAATCAAATAACTAGAGAAAAAGTTTGTTAAATAGAAAATGCAATTCGTTATTTGGAGGTAATTTTATGAAGAAAATCGTAAAGTGTTCTTATGTGTGGGTCCAGGAGAAAGTTCACTAAATAAAGAAAAAATCGCAAAACAGAGGTTCGACTTTTTTTGATTATTAAATGTACAGAAAAAATCTTAAGGTTTTCATTTTAAGAAATCTAAAATATTATAGATTTCTCAATTTGCTAAATATTTAAAGAATATTTAATTGATAGAATATGATATTCTTAATAGTTATTAAACAAATTTTAAGATTACGCAGTGCTCCAAAAATGATAAAAATAACAAAAAAATATATGTTTTCATTTTTATCCGAATAAGAAACGTAGCTCCAAATTTTAAGTCTAATATTTGATGATATTTAAGCTTTTCTAGTGTTCTTAGTCTCAAAAACAACAGTTTTACCATCTTTAAATGCTTTTTTCTCAGACATTTATTTTTTGTCGATAAGTGCTTTATATTTAGTAAGAATTTTTTCCTGTTTAACATAGCGAATTGTAGTTTTTTTTTATGCTTTTATATATGTATGTACTTAAAGTTAGCAGGAATTCAATTATGAATTTCGAGTTATTTTTTTTAATGTCAAAGCAATTTTTTTTTCTTTGATTGCCCTGTTTTAATCAGGTTTAGGTACAAAAACAATTGTTAAAATTTAACAGGGTCAAATTTCCAATTGCAATTTACTTTTCTTCCCCTCCCCCTCGAATAATTCAAGGAATATAAATCATTTGAATGAGTTGAGAAATATTGACAATAAAACATTTTATGAAAACTTTTAAAAATTTCACAAATTTTAACTTTTTTATAAGTTTAAAAATGAGGGCTTAGTAATACAGCTTAAATATCATTTCTTTAATTATTATTGTTACCATCTCCAAAATATTCTTTTGAAAAGAAGTACTTACTGTAGCTTCAATCAGTAATGAAAAGTAATTCAAACGAATGTATCATATTTTTCATGTATTGCACAAAAAAAATCACATAATTCAAAACAAAAAACTATTTTTTGTAATTAATTTTGTTTGTTTCGTTTTATATAAGAAAAAATTCTTCTTAATTACCATACCTATTAAGTAATAATTAATAATAATTACGAATTAAGTCTTTTGTTGTTCCATTTGAGGTTTTTCGTTGAAATTTGAATAGTTCTATGGGGCTAATGTCATAAAATGACACATAATTTTTCGAATTTTAAGAAAAACTATTAATAGATTTTCAGTAATTAATTACCGCATATTTTGGAAAATAAGCCACTTCCGTGCATATAAGTGAAGAATTCATTTTTTTCTTCAAAAATTTACCCAAAATTCGAAATTTTTATATAAACCAAATTGAAACAAATCATGAACATGAGCGGGAAAAGAAGAGGAAAAAATAAGCTGGATGAAATATTTGTGTATAGCACGTGATCGTCCACCTATGATTCATACCGTGAAGGCATATCTCACAACATGATGATCATATACATTCTGATAACCCAAACAGGGAATGTTAATTTTACGAACTATTCGGATAACTCAGATTCAGACACTTACTTTAAAGGATTTATTTCCCTTTTAGAATAAAGGCCGTATCACACGTACATTTTTGGTGCAACTTTTTCTCCCTATTTTTCGCCCAATCTGAGGGGGAAGGGTTGCCGTACACAAAACGACATGTTCTGACGTCAGCCGAACTCCATATTGAAAAATTACACGCTGATTTTCCTGCTTCGGAAAACGAACATCGAATTGTTCGAAATTGGTTGGAAAATTGCTCGAAACGTGTGATAAGGCTTTTACAGTTCCATTCAAAAAACCAAAAAGGAAAAATTAAAGTAGTTTGAGCATGACTATAACGGAAAATATTTAAAAACCGTTTTTCTGAAGCTACTTCCCCCCGAGATTAGAGAATCCATATATAAGGGGAAGCCCTTAATTTAACTTTAAAAATGACCCAAAAGTTCTCGGCTTAAATACTGAATTATACCATTTGCGTGATCCCTAGAAATGTTTGATTGACGTTTCAAAATTTCTGACACGTTTACTTATACAAAAAAAAGAAAAAAATACTTTTTTAATTATATCTTGAAACAGGATATAAAAATGAAATTAATGAAACGTTTAAAGGCGTATTCTTTGATCAAATATACCTGAAAAATCAAGAATAATTTGAATGAAAAACTCAAATTCCCTACCTTCTCAGATTAACACATTCTTTTCAATCCGAATCACAATCACGAGTTCTACAACTTATGATATTCAAAACAGTAGAGAACATTGTGGGGAAATGACTTTTAAAATAATAGAGAACATTGTGTTCAACTGTAGCGCTTTTGATAGAACTATAAGACTATTATAGATGATTAGTCCCCCATGTTGCATTACGGAAGTCAGGGGAGCTATATATATGTTCGAGATTAGTTCTCATCATTTAATAGTGGTTCAAACTAACACACTAATCAACACAGACTTTGTGACTTCTAGTATTATGCTTATTCAAACTAATCAACCAAAGTACTCATTAAATTGGGAGCCAAATCAAACCAAGTAGAGTTGAAAAATGGATCCTTGGAATTTTAATTCATTTATAATAATCAATTTTAAAATTGTATGGATTATTTTAATACAGTGTTGAATAATGATAAAATATTCAACTGATTTTTTTTTATTTCAATGTCGATATAAAAAAAAAGTATGCATTGAAAGATTTTTCCCCACTATTAGAATTAATATTTCCTATAAAGATAGCGTTCCTAAAATAAAGTAAGCATTGATTAATTCATAAGTAATAAAAAGTGTCATTTAAATGTCCAATTTCACGCAGAAAAAAAGGTGATTTAAAAACCGCAAATATTTAAAATCGCTTAGAAAACAAATTAACAGAAATTTAAAATAAAAAAAGGATTTATTTTCTCGCGTTTATCAACTTTGTAACTAAATATATATATGTAAAAAATAAAATTTAAACATTAGTTCTTATAAAAACTGTTTCTTCTTTCAAAATACAAAAGAAACACCCAGAAAAGGAATTTTACATCTTGCAGAAAAAAAATTAATGCAGTTTAATTACGAAACTCTCTTGTTTCAATAATTCTTTTATAGATAGCGTAATACTTAGCTCTACTACGTGGACATTTGCTGTGCACTTTAATATTTAGAACGCTGATAAGTGAATAAAGCCTTCGTTTTAATTAATACTCATTTTCTAAATTTGTGCACCACATGATGCGATAAATTTGAATTCAAAAAAGACTTGCCAATATTAATACTATTAATTAATACAATAAGATTAATAGGATAAGTCTAATAGGATTAAACATTATTTCTATTATTACGACTCACGGGACATGCACATGGCAACAAAGTCTTCGAGTACTTCAGCGAGATTGGCAAGAAATACTTGCTATAATTGCCCTTTTAATTATCTAATTTAATTAGTCATTATAATTTTAATTAGTTTGAAAGACGACGGGTCAATTAGGATCACTCAGTTTTATTTGGTATTTATTTTGTTTGCAGCTTCTATTATTGCTTAGTCATTAATTCGGCGATCTGTCATTCAAGTATTAATGAGTAAAATCAGTATTTGAAAACCGAAATAAGGGTAAGGCAGAGAAAATCAGAAATAATATATATTTACTTGAAACGAAATAAACTATAGTTGCATTAAAGATTTCAAATTGTCAATTAAGATATAAACTCACAGAAGATTTCAGATTAAGAGGTATGTATTAAAATGTAAAATAAAATTCCTGAGTTACACATATTTGTTTTACTAATGTTTTTGTCAATTCATAATATGAACTTATTTTTTAAAAATAATACCAATTTTACTTTTAAATTTATAAAGGTTTAAAAATGTTAATGAATCAAATGATTTTTTTTTATTTAATAATTCTGGAGAGAAAAAATGTCACTTAGTCTTTATTACCTGTTATTTCTATATATTTTTTTCTTATGTACTTGAATTCGTTCGTTGTGTAATTGAATCCCATTTAATACATTTCTTACTCTTTGTTATTTACATTAGATTTTGTAAGGACGTGAACAATCAAATACGTAAGAAATGGCATCCTCAACCGTACTAGAAAGACAAATAAGAAATTTTTGTTCAATTGATCTTAATTTCTATAGTAATGAGTTGAGTTAATTGCAAAATATAACACGTATTTTCTTAGGATAAACATGGTTTGATTGTAAAATTATAACTGCAGTTCTAAAATTATTTCTTATCACTGTTGTTTGGTCGAATAAAAATTTAGATTCTTAGTCAGGCAACTCTGCAATTATAACAATTATATTTATTGCTTGCCTTAATGAATTTTTTTTTTATTAATTTTGCACTTCGAAGAAGTATGCTGGCTATTAGTGACAAACCATCTCGTAATTTTGAAGTTCACTCGAGTGATAAAAATACCCGAGTTGAAACCCAACTCCTCTCCTAACTTACACACCACACCAACTTACGGACTTTGAGGCTCAGACCCTCTACACTGTTGGTCTTCAGTGACATCAGGACTCAAACCACGGTCTCAATTAGTGCTCTCAACGTTCCTTTTTTACTTTGGTAACTTTATGCTATTTTTAAGCGTATTTTTAAATTAAAGATCGTGTTATTTTTACTTTCCATTAAAGATATTTAACAAGCATTGAAGCCTAGATATGAAAGCCTCTATTCTTATACAAAACTTGAGTGAAATTTCACAACCAAAATAAGAATTTAGTAGACATACTTCAATGTACGCAAATGTGTCATTGTTTATATTGTGAAATCATGCGAATTTTCCGTAAAAGAAATGAACCATTTCAAGCAAAATTCGCAAACCCAAAAATTGAACTGACATGCTGGCCATCAAAAAGAAAAATATAACACTCCCTATACGTGTTTTTCTTTTTTGAGCTACATCAGACATCAAGTTATTATCTTTACACTTCTTGTAAATGAAAATAAACAAAAAAAGTTTATCACAGCAGCTGCTGCAATTGTATGAACATGCCCCACTGTGCAAGATATTGGGACTCTTCCTTTAGTCTTTCCTATGTTTCTTCCTGAAGAATCTAAGCAAAAATAATATGTAGCAGCAGTTATTCCGAGAGTTTCCAAACATATGTCCCAGTAATCTTTGAAACAAGTAAGATTATTATATTAATATATGGGAAAACAAATAAAGTTATCAATAGAAATGTTTGTAAACTAGGTACAATAATTTACAAAATTTCTCATTATAAAACTATATGACCATTTTATTTATAAAAGAGTTTCTTTTTCTGTTCGCGACTAGAATGTTCTATTTATTTTATATAGTAATTATCTTTACCGAAGTAGGTTTTCTAGGAAATTTTATATTTATAATTCGATTAGATAGCAATTTTGAATTCATCTTCAAGAAGCTACAGCACTCAGTCAAATATTTTAAAATGTATTCTTCAAAAAATGCTTATAATGACTTCAATTCCTGGCTTGCATTCATATCAGTTATAGAATTATAATATGGTAAATTTTCAGAGTTTTGAGTGATATCTGTGTTATGTATTTTAATATTTCGCTTTAAAATCAAAGAATTGTATTACCAGATTTTATACATTTAAATTTTTAAGTCAAAAAAATATTTTTTTCAAATGACATGGTAGTGCATAATAAATAATTCCTTTTTTGTTTAGAATTAACGTGCGATATTTGTATCATAATACTGAGATTGGGTGAGCGATTGAGAGTGATATTAACGTCGCACTATAAAGCTGCACAAGGGCTATTGGCGACGGACATCGTAAATATGAGCCATAGCCAAGTGACGAGGATAACTCATGAGCTGGCGACCAGGGACATCTTAAGACTTCTTGAAGATCTGAGACCCTACGCAAAAGTAGACCCTGGGTCCATACACAAACCCATAGCCCCCATCTATGTCTCTTAAAATTAGACAATATACAGCATACGTTATCTTATACTCTCGTACAAACAATAACACGAAACCAACAAATGTGCATGACTTACATCGTACAAACCGGCTCGACCTGCTACGGCCTTTTGATTGAATGAGTAATGATGGTGTAGTATGGTGGTAAGTCCAGGCTTACACACAAACGACGGTCGTAACATGTAGTCAATTGCCAAATCGTCCGACATTCCCAGTTTTTCGGAAAATAAAGCATGAAAAAACATTTGGCCGTTGAAATTATTCGAATCATGATCTTATTAAGGCTGAGTCGAGAACGAGACGAGGCCCCCATTGTGGACGAGACCTTGGTCCCGGGCCCAGTTCGCCCATGCCTTAAGACGTCCCTGATGGTGACCCCTTCTCCTAACATCCACACCACTTCAATGGGAGAATGTTTGGGCCTCGACCTATTTAACGTGCATCAACCCCTCTACATGGCGGTCTTTAGAGGTACTAGGGCTTGAACTCATTACACGCTGGTCACGAACTTGTGATTATAACCACAGGGCTACTGTAGCCATAAAAACCCAGAAAGCTTGCTCTTTAAGGTATCCGACTACGTTCGGAACCGTGATTTTAAAAAGGCGTATAAATGGATAATTTTTGTGATATTTAGTGTCACTTAGATTAGAATGCATGTATAAAATTGTTTTATGAACATTTTGAAAAAAATATTTTATTTAAATACAATATTTTGGCAAAAAATTAACTTAGAGAGAATAACCTTTTTTACAAAATAATCTCCTTTTATAAAAAATGCTTTCAAAATAATAACATTTTGCTTATATAAAGTGAAGACTTCTCCAGAGAGTCTGAACCATTTTTTTTTTAAAAAATTCACATTATTTTCAGAGTTACAACCCATTGAAATAATTATCGGTGTTTTTTTTCTTAAAATTCCTCCCCCTCTGTTGTCGTAAAACCTGGATAAACCCACTTCTAAGTTATATATTTAAAAAAATTATAGTTGAACCTCTGTACAGAGGTCTGAGCTATATACAGGCAAAATATTATTATAATAGAAGCATTTTTCACAAAAGGGGAATATTTTGATAATGGGTCATCATTCTATGTTCATTTTTTGTCAAAAAAAATAAATAAATATTGTACTTAAATATAATTTTTTATTTTAATACTATTCTTAAGACAATTTTATATACATTTTCTAATTGACACTAAGTATCACAAATATTATCCATTTATACGCTTTTGCAAAATCATGGTTGCGAAAGTAGTCGAATTACTTAACCTTTTAACTGTCATGCCCGAGATTAACTCGGGCACGGCACTAGTGCTCTAAAATGTCACTCCCGAATATTTTACGGGGTAATTTTTTTTAGTGCACTTATTATTATACCCGAATATACATATCGGGAGAAGTTTATTTAGGCTTAATTCAATAGATGGTGTTTGATTAGCAGTATTCATTATACCACCATTATTAACCTCAAAAATGAAGAAAGGAAGATATACTCAAGTCAAAGATTGCTTTTGACTACAATCTAATTATGAGTGGTGTAGATTGCTATATCAGGAAATATCCTTTCGTCCAGCAATCTAAAAACGCAAGAACAAGTACTATAAAAAGGTATTTCTACATTTACTACACAAGGTATTCTGGAACTCAGTTTTGCTCTATAAAAATGCAGTTCGGAAGCTTATTACATATTTAGAATTTTGATTTCAAGTTGAAGGAAAGCTTTTTAATAAATGTGATGATGCAGCTTCTGGACAAAAGGATTGTGGCAGACCACCTACAGTAGATTACCCTTCTCCTCTTACTGAACGACATTTTATGTCTCATATTCATTCCTCCTACTCCTGCGAAATGTGAGCCTATAAGACAGTGTAAAGTTTGATGATCAAAAAAGGATGTAAATGAACAAAAATAAGGAAGAAAACACGATTCTGGTGTAATGATTGAGGAGTTAGTCTGTGCTTGGAAAAGTTTTTTCAGTTACACCACACAAAACTGAATTACTGAGCTTCTAATACAAGTACTCAATTTTATTTATTTATTTATTTTTTCATAAAATAATGTCCCACTGGGAACGAACTTTATCACTGCAACGCTGTGTGGCTGCCACCTGAAGCGAAATCACAGTTGCTACAAAACCTTAAAAATTTGTATGCATGTAATTTAAAATATCAATTTTTAACTACTAAGTATATTTTATTTTGTACTAAATATTTTATTTTACAATAAAAAAATCGACAATTTATGTACCAGAATTATCAAAATAACTTGACATTTACAGGATCAAATTAATTTCTCTTTCTTGTAGAGCCCTATATAGATGTTTTTACTTATTTTATCATCCTTGGTTATTACTGTATTGATATATGATTAGGATCAATTACACATACGTAAGCATTACCCTTTAAACTCTGAAAAAAATGATAAAATCTAGGGTTTTTATTCCAAGCAATTTCCTAGCATTCCTCATTACTGAACGAAAAATACTTCTGTTGAGAGAGGAATTTCACTAAAACTTTTATCCACTGAATGCTTCCTAATTACGAAAGTCAGGTGGATGTAAACACATTAAAACCCAAACACCAAAAGGACAAATAAAACCTGTTTTCAAAAGAATCTGTGATTAAAGTTGTCTGAAATTCTATAAGAATCTTAATTCTATAAGCATTTCAGCCACTTTTCGAGAATGTGTCTCCTTTTTCCAGATCAATGCATGAAATGAATGGCGAGATAACCACAGACTTTACTTTTCAATTCGTTTAATTAAACGTATCTGAAAGTCTTTAGAAAATGGGCTTTGTAAAACCCACATTTAGATTTACTTGTAAGAACCATTTTAGGAAGCATTTTCTTCGTAAAGTGAGTCTAAATTTCCAATTATTTAATGAAAGGCTTCACAAGATTCTTATAAGTTTGTGTTTAGATTCGTCTCTTTTATAGTTTGTGTCTCATTGAATTGCCAGTAATTGTTTCACAGTTTTGGCTGCAAATATTTCTCATCGACTTTAAAGTTGCAAATTGTAGTATATTGATACAATTTAATTTTTAATGCACAGTATGCGTCGGAAGCTAAGCACCAGTTACAGAAAACAAGTGAATAAACTTTTGTAAAAATAAAGTAATCTAAAATGATAGAAAATTTTGAGATTTTTTTTATTTTGTTCGATCATTTAGCTCGCGGTGTTTCTTAAACTAATGGTCGTGCGACTTTAACTGGAATACCAAACATTTTAGCAAGTTTGATATATTTTTTAACATAAAATAGTGTTTTCGCCATTAATAATAATAATAATTTTATTGTTTACTTAAATTCTTATTGGAGTATCTATCAAATCTAAAGAATATTGAAGGAGTTCTTTGTCCAGCGGTGTCGACTATTGTTTCCGGAATTAATAATAAAACAATTAAAAATAATAAAGCACGTCCTTCTCATTGATACTTAAATCTTGCTTATACTATTGTTAATAAAAGGTGGTGAGATCTCAGAAGTGAACTCAAAATGACTACATTTAATAAACAGATTATAATTTATGTGCAATTTACTGTAATTACATTTCATAACGTTTTCTTATTTTGTTAATTAAAATTTCTGTATAGTTATTTCCAAAATTAAGGCTTATTGCGGATGTTTATTACTACAAATCACAATAATATACTACAAATAAAACGCAAATAAATGTACCCAAGCGTGCGTAAACTTCGCTCAATGCTTATGAATCACACACAATTTTTGCATTAAAAATGGGGTTCCCACCCCGAAAAGTTTAAGGACTTTTGGTCTAATTTAATCAGAAAAAGCTTTCCATAAGAGTAAACTATTTTAAACCTCATGCAAAATCAGCTATTTTAAAGAGAAAAAAATATGTAGTATTAATATTTATCAATAATTAAAAACATTTATCACGATGAATTTCTTTATAATTTCAATACATTCAAATTAGTCATTCATATCAGCATACCTGCAGTTGTAGATGAAATACAGAAATAGATAATTATAGCATTTTATTCTGTGTTCATATATATAAAAACCTAGAATCTTACTTTTTTTCTGTCACAAACTTTCCAGGGAAAATTTCTTCCATCATCAGCAAATATTTAATCTCTTTTGATACAGAAACAATTGTTTGTGCATTATGAAAGCTATTAAGGGCAATAAAGGAAATTAAAAATAAGCCTGTGAATAAATCGTAAGGTGTTTATCATATGTGTGTAATGCTATCATGAGGAACATTATAAGTTTCGTAAATATATTTGTATGCATTTTTATAGCATATTGCAAATTACTTTAGCTCTCAGACTTAAGGAAAAAGGAAAGCCAATTACTGAATTAGAATTTTGTTTTTTGAAAACACAACTTGGTAGTCTGCAGCAGCTAAACTTTTTTCTTCAGAAATTTTACCTTCCATATTATTAACTAGACACAACATATGTGGATAGCACTCGGAAAATTATACTAAATTCTTCATAACGCTATTATTTTTAGACACCATCGAAACAAAGTTATTCTTATAAAAATTTGGTTCTAGCGTATAAATTATGTGGCTTATAATTGGCTACGATTTTGATTTTAATTTATACGTAACATTCTGAAACAAATTAAGGATATTGGTGTGACATACCTTGTAATTTAAAACCACGGTCAATTAACAAGGATGAAAGCTGTCATTCCTTTCCAGACTTCCCCACCACACCAAATGGAGGACTTTGAGCCTCGACAGATTTGTCGTGCATCAGCCCTTCTGTACAGCGGGTCTTAAGTGGCACTGTTTCATACCCACTACTGGACAACGGCGACCACAAGTTTACGATCGTGGCCACTCGGCCACTGCAATCAGCTATGTCTGAATACATACATATAATTCTTCCAATGTTTTTCTTAGCAATTATTACTGTGTACGCATTCTTTACAATTGTATCATTTTTAAAGCATGATACTTTTTTTTAATCATTACTTGTTAAAAATTGATCCTTTTGATTTAAGTCTTGAGTATTAAGCGCGAAAGGGATTTTTTTTATATTTCAAATGGGGCTGCGGATTGGTAATTACCATTGCAGACCTAGTACATTCCCTAGGAGCTGGTATTACTTTCTAGTGTGGCACCATGCAGGTAGATACCAATTGCCGCAGTGTAATTTTGACGAATAGTTTCCTCCCCACAGGGAAGCACCTGAGCTCTGACGATGCGAAATTGTACTTGGAATTTAATTTTGCCGAAAGCACCCAAGCCAAACAGGCACTCTAGGGATATTTAAAATGCCACATAATCATACGACATGAACGTTGTCGATTTTCTGCATCGTGAAAATCCCCCGACTCAGCCCGGGGTCAAACCCACAATCTTGAGCTTACAAAGCCAGCACTTGTTAAACCACGCTACCCGAAAAAGCGAGGAAGGTTAAGAGATTTTTTTTGTCTTCCATTCACATAAATCTTCATTAATATTAGGTTGCTTATTTGGTTAGAAAAGCATGAAAATATAGATTAAAACTAAGTGCAGAGAATTTTCACTATTTTCATTTTTAATTACATAGTTTTCGATTAAGAGGTGATTCGTTTTCAAATCTCATAAAAGAATCAATTCTCTAACAAGACATAAGAAAATAATTGCTTAAAAAGATAATTTTAAATGAGATGTTTTACTGCATATATTGATGTAAATGTGAATAAGGATGCTTAGGTATATCTGCGTTACTTATTCCTTGACTCTTCGAAGCATATGTACATCTTTGAACATATTAGATTATCCAAAAAGATTTCGTTAAGTTAGGAACCCATAAAATTAATTTAATTAAATTAACTAATAAAATTAACTTAGGAACCCATAAAATTAAATTAATTATCAATGAGATACTTGGAACTTAATCACTGATTTACGACTTTGAAATAAACTAAAATGTTCAAATTTAATAGCTACAAAAAATTAGTTCATCAGTCTTAAAAAACATATTTTTTTAATAAGTATACCATATCTTGCCTCTTATGTGTTTATATTATTCTCATAACTACTCAAATTATCATGGCTATGTGCATTTATTTTATTTTAATAATTAAGTGGGAATTCAAGAAATAACTCATTTCCATAGCACTGAATTTTTCTGTAGCTACGTAAAGGTATATATTGGCTTAAGCAATATATATTTACGAAACTATTTTATGATTTCTATCGAATATTTCTATATAATAAACAATTATTTTAAATAAATTATCTTTTAAGTATACAAAATCATAGTAACAAAACATTGCAGTATTTTCTATTTAAAAGCTGTAACAGATGTCGAAATAAATTTTTTTTCTTAAAATTTCTTTTAACTAGTTATAGCGGTTGCATCCATTTAGTACGAAAAGAATCTCACTAAATGGCAGTCTGAGAGCATAACGTGATGACCATTAAATGTGCCGTCAGTATTACTCCAAATGGCATTCCTAGGACTTTAAAGCAAATGGTACTTCTGACTAGTATTGGAGTATAATGTTTTAAGTACCTTTCTGAATAGAGTCTGGTGCCAAAGATTGAAAAAAAATTTAAGATTCCGCATTTGCATATTCAGAAAAGAAAAGAAAAAAAAATTTTTTTTCAAACTTGGGTGGTATTCAAAGGCAAAAGAGATTTTTTTACATTTATTATGTAATGTACTTTTAAAATGCAAGGAGCAACTCACGTTTTAAGCAAAAGTTTGTAAATATTTTAAGAAAATAGTGCAGTTCTTACTATATGTAGAATTCTTACTGTTGAGATTTTTTATACAGTGCAGCACTGTGAAGAAATTTTTGACAGAAAATTTTCTTTGAAAATTCCAATTTAGAAGAAGGTTATATAAGAATCTTAAATGGGATAAAAGAGTAATCCTTCCCCTCCCCCGAAAGGAATGGTTCAAAACTTGAATTTCATGAGTAAAATAAGAATAAAGTGGAATTATGGAATTAATTGGATAATATGTTCAAGTCGTAGTAGTAGTCTGAGAAGGGAGAAAAGAAAAACAATTGTGCAAAGGAGTCTGTCTCGTTCCAACCTTATCACCAAGGAAATAATGTCATTCTTCTTAGAAATCCTACTTCTAAGAAGAATGCGTCTACTGCATAAACAGTAAATGAACTAAAATACGGGGGGAATCAATTTATATACTTTGTTCTTTAACAGTAGTACAGGGTTTTAGTTTGAAAGTTTAAGTTGCGCAAACAAATAAGCGAATTCAATCAAAAATTTATTTCTTTATTTTAATGTAAACTAAGAAAAAAAAAGAACAAGATTTTTAGATACAATTTTGAACTGAAACATGCTTTTGAACTAAAATAGCAGAGACAGATTGATTAGGGAATGGGGAAAATCCCATTTCCTTAATTAATAATACAACTTTAAAGTGATACGTTAGATACATTAAATGCTTAATGAGTGATAATTAATTCAGTATGAAATGGATTGCTATGTAAAGAAATACAAACCCAATAAATATTTCAGACATTAAAGAAAACTACTGTAATGTTTCGCTAGTTAGTAATTTGAAATACGTACAAATTCATACGTCTATTTTTTGTACTTAAAATGGGATTCTGAATTTAAAACGTATGCTGCGAAGACTAATTGTAGCATTTCGCTCTACTTTCTATTTGAAATACATGTCATGCTCCTTCATGTTATAATTGGTCTATTCATAATGTGAAATAAATTTGATGTTAATGTCAAAAAAAAAATTTGAGTTTGTTGAAGCTGCATATAGTGCCTTGATTTTAGCTTAAACGCCAGAGCCACATTTTGGTACTTAATATGCTGTTTTTTGTCATACATAGAGAAAATCTTTAAATTCTTATATTCGGCTAGGGATGGTGTGTGTGTGTGTGACTATCTCAATTTATATTCTTATCTTACTTTTATTTTTCTCAAACTCTTAGTTACCATAACTATTTTTTATAAGCGCAGTCTCCTTTCATTTCCCGCATTATAAGGATCAAATCCTTTCTTTTCACAGATTTGTTCATGATTCCCAGAAATAAAATATCTTGATAGATTACACGTGTCTTACTCAGCGACTAGGTTGTGAATGTTTTTCCCTAAATCCCCTTCCGTAATTTCTAAAAGTAACGATTGTTTCCCTTCATTTTACTGAGGGTTTGTTAAATTCCATTTGCTCTTCTCAATGCAATTCCCTAACTGTGAGAAGGTAGGGATAATTCTCTCTCTTTTCACGAATTGTACTGATAGATAACGGATACAAAACAGCCACTCTCTGGAAGTTCTAAAATACCTGAGTAAAATAGTTTATATCTGCTCACCTATTTGTCTTGTCATGACTATTTTTGAACTATGTATACTTTTCCATCTAATTAACTATCGTTCTCCCTATTTACTCACACAAACATATATATAGAGAGAGATAGATAGAAATAAATACATAGATAGATAGAAATAGATAGATAGATAGAAATATAGATCGAGATAGAAAGATGCATTTTTAACTAAAAACTCAGGGTGCTTTGGAAAATATAAAAGGAGGACTCCGAAAGTTTGCAGACACCTTGAGAAAAAGAATAAAAAGCAAAATTGACTTAAATTTCTTAATAATAAATCCATAGTCACATAATTTTAATAATACATATCTTAAATATTTTTTCTTATGCTAATTCCATTAAAATCTTTTAAAAAATATTTGAATAAAATGCAAAATTTATTCCAGAAAAAAAACTTTTAATTAATTATCTAAAATATTTCTTCCTTTTCAAGGAAAAAAATCTCATTTCCGTCAATGGTTTTCCGATTAAGACATAATTTTAATTTCAGCATAATTTTTAAGCGACTTCTGATTCCAAAGACAAAAATTCTTAATTTGAATATATAAACGAAAAATATATCTTAATTGATTTCTTAGGTAATTGAATTAATTTTGAGCGAAATATATTATAAAATTAAGAGTGGTAGATTTTGCTTACAGCGTCGAAAGGTTCATTCTATTAAATTTTTAATGAATTAATTCATACTGGTTGAGGAGGCTTTATTGTAAGTAATGAAGTATGAGGAATATATTTCTCTAATTAAAATAAAAGCCTTATGGTGTTTTGAATAAATGTCTTTCTAAAACCTTATATTATATTAATGAAAGTGAAAAAGGCTTTTAAGGACTGCTTAACTCTTAAATAAATTAAGCGCAAGTTAAAATATTTTTTTTAAAATCAACTGAAGTAAAATGAACAGAAACTTTTGTAAAATTCTAATATAAATACTAATGCAGTAAAAATTTAATACATATAGAAAATGGTCTTACACAGAAGTGAAAAAAAAAATATTTTTACATAAAGAACATTTTTTATGAATAAATTTTTCTAATAGAAATTATTGAAATATGTTTCTAATTAACCAATGTAATAAATGAAAAAATCTGTGTGATCATTATAGGTGAGAAGTATAAATACCATGGAATAAATTTTTTAAGAAAAAATTGTCTCGTGACAAACATTGGAAAACGCTTAGACAATGTTAACAAACAGAGAAGAGATTAATAAAAATATGATTTGTGATCGCTTGCTAATTTATTTCCAATTACGGCTGATGGTTCGGGGTTACCAACTGTATGTTTCAAAAACAGGAAAGAAAGCCTAGTTACTTCATTTAGTGATGCATAATGAATTATATGTTAAAAAGAAAAAAAAGATAGACTTCTTTGAAAAAAAAATAAGAGGAAGTCGTAGTCAAATACATCAAATGCTTATTATATCATTAATGGATACAAGCTGAAAAGAAACAAGCAGAAGGTAAGGGAAATATAATGGAAAGAACTATATATATATATATATATATATTTCGAGAGAGAGAGAGAGAGAAAAAAAAAGTTAGCCTTAAAACTTAATTATATAGTACGTAATTATAATATATGACGTATGTTCACAAGGGCTTAAAATTAATATTACATTCCCTAGGTGTTAAAAATTAATAATGAATGTGTGGCTATATACAGAACAAAAACATCAAATAGCTAACAAAAACGAAATATGACGGAACCTAACCTATTTTGGTGTTATTTCAAAATTATTAACTTTCAAGGGTTTTTCAAATTTTTTTTTTCCATTCAGCGCAACATGCAATGTTATTTATGCTAAACACCTACTAATTTATTAGAAGTATTATTTAATGTAATTGGCTTTCAGAAACTATTTTCTAATTAGTGTAATATTTAACTATAGATCTGTGTTACTTAAAATTAATACCCTAAGACCTGGTAATAAGACTGAGAGAATTTTTTATTTAATGCAAATCTTTTTAAAAACATGTATTAATGTAAAAAAGATACATCGTAGCTTCATTACAATATGCCATTTACTGACTGGTTATTTTAATCTGGCCTAAAGTATCACACAACACGTCGTCTCACTACTTATTTAATTTTAATAACAGAAAACAAATTCTTTTCCGAATGCAACCAAAACACAGCATATCTAGGTCAAACTTTACAACCGCTCTTTTTTCCTCTCATTTCCTTTCAACCTCTCACCAAACGGTACTTTTACAATATTTATCGGCATTGCATTCCATATTTCTCTGGGAAATCCGAGAAACACAGAAAAATCCCCCCAACCCGATCTGTTCTAAAAGCCCATCTACGTCAAACTCTCTCACGAAGCAAAAACAGATCTTCCCGTTCCAAGGTTTGAAAGAAATAGCTTTACCCAACAGGAAAAAAAAGCTTCCGCTTCATTTTGAAAAAACAAGCGGCCAATATTTCTCGCAAATATCGCACGCTTGAGTATACAGACTTGTGGACTGTATATTGTTAGAGCGACCAGTCTGCAAAAGAGAGCATAAACCTCTTTTCCAAAACGATTGCATCAGGATATGTAGGGTTAAAGTTTTTTTTTCTTTTTTTGAGCTTCTGATATTGCTTCCTCTTTCCTATCTTTCACTATCTTACATCTCCCCCCCCCCCTATCGACGGCGTCATTGAAGAACATGTCCAAGCTCGGTTTATTTCATTTCGAATGCTGGGGTAAGTATTTGTAATATCAACTTAGTTTCGTTCAGTTTTTCTTACTCTTTATTTTTTATCTCCTTTTCCTATTTACTATCCGAGACCCGGAACAAAAAAAATATATTTTATTTTTCCTTATTTCTCGTTTCATAACCCAAGCCTAATTTCTTTTCTTGTTCAGATAGGACATATACTAACTAAATGTAGTAAAGTATGTATAGATAATAAGATATGTTGTATTCGTATTATTTGATATTATTTCCTAATTCCTTAAAATAATATAAAAAAAAAGATCGATAGTTGAATGATAAATTTTTATATTGATTATTTATTAGAAGATCGTAAACCTGGCTTATTACATATTTGGCTTTTAAAGCTTTAATTCCCTATTTTACAATGATTTAAAATTAATCTATTTTCTTCATTTACAAGGAATATTTTTAATCATAGTTTATTTTTTCCCTACAATATTTTCCCTTTTTGTTGACCGTTGACCTTTGTTAACCCTCAGCAATAAAAGGTTCGTTGTTAGATGTGTAACTTATTTTCCTTTCATTATATTCATTCATATTAATGTTTTCAGAAAAGAGCTACACATATTTTTAAACAAAATTAAACAAACTTTTTAGAGCTTTTATACATTATTTACTCCTATTTATCTCAAAGGCTTTTATTCAAAAATAATTATTCTTTGTCATTTCAGATATTGTAATATTAATAGAATTTCAAAATTTTGTGTTTGTCAGTTTTCTAACATTGAAGTACTACAATATCAAAAAAGAGTGGATTGTATTGAAATTATCAATTAATTTTATTTTTTTTAACCTGGCAAGTGATGTGTTTACAATATACACCAACAATCATTAATGGGAAAAAATCCCAACACCGTGAAAAAATAATTGCAGGCAAAAGAAACTGGCAATACATTTGTCTTGGTAAAATATTTAAATGAATAAAATTTCTAGATCACGGGTAAATGTAAGTACGATTAGCCCTTTCAAATGTGTGAAATGATAAGTACATTAATAAACGGTGCAATAGCCAGAATTTTGAATACAAGTATGTAAACGTGTATGTAATGTGTCATACAGGTGTCAGATATCAGTTTGGGGGAAGAATCACATGCCCGTTGCACTTAATCGGTCAATATAACGGCGTTTAATTCTGGTTGAGGATGAAGTTGGATTTTCCGTCCAATGATATCTCATTAGGGCTCGATTAGGGAAAGTTCTGGTGATCCAGCAAGCCAAGACAACACGTTGACAATCTATAAAGCCTGTTGGGTTACAACTGCCGTCTGCGAGTGCACATTATGCTGCTGGAACCATTTAATACTGCTCATAATTGACAGGGCAATAGTTTCAATCACCAAACGTACAAATTTGCAGTCAGGAGGCTTGGAATAACCACAATAGTATTCCTGCTATCATAGAAAATTGCTCCTCTGACCATAACTCAAGCTTCAGGTACAGTGCGTCAAGGCTGTAGAAAAGTTGTTTCCAGGCACTGTCCTGGCCTTCTTCTCATCAATATACATCCCTCAGCGGCTCCTAGACAGAAACAGATCTCATCGCAGTACACAACACATCGCCACTCCACCCTCCAATGAGCTCTAGCGTGACATCACTGGAGTCGCAGATGTCAGTGAATGAGAGAAAATCGCATAAACGCCAAAAGTCATCTCTCTAGGAGTCATTCCTCAAACGATCAATTTTTTACTCTTCTCTGTGTCACTCTGGTGCCAACAAAAGAACATCTTCAGCTTCAGATGCAATAAACCATGCGGTGAATACAGTGGTCTTCTCTTTCAGTTTTGACCCATGTGTTGTTGAACTCTGTTTTTCTTGAGATAGGGCCTGCTCCGTAAAACTTCTGAATACAACTACGCACAACGGATACATTACTACAAAGTACCCTGTCATACCACCTCATTCAATTTCAGTAAGCTGCCGATAATGGCTTCTTCGTCTCCTTAAAGGCATTCTTTTCTAACATCAACTTGCTACATCAAATCTGAACGTTAAATAACGCTAACGAACTTTATATCTTATATTCAAAGTAAACCTGATGTCTGTTCTCTAATTGGCTGTACTAGCTCCACACTATTGCTCCTAACATGAAATTTGAATCAGTCATCTTTCGGATGTATAAACACGCCTAAAAAATTTCGTTTACCTAACACAATTCTTTCTTGGTGTTGGGATTTTGTTTCCATTAGTGCATATTGGGAGAAATTATACATTCTTTATATCTGTTCTTCATTTCATTGATTATAATCTATCATTTTGCAGATGATCTTTCCAACAAGTTGTGACGGGCTCATCGCGCGTTCCATTAATTGTCTTCTTGGGTTTCTTTGAGGCCAGAATGGCAATTCTATAAAACCAACCCGAGAAGAAGAACGTGAGTGAATATTCAAATTAGCAACCTTTTAAATAGCAGAAGTTTAGCGTAAGCAGGGGGGCTACGGGAAGTGATTATACAAGGTCTATGTGTTCAATTGATTAAGCTAAAGAGGCAATCCCGCGTTCAAGATTTAATATATCCGAGCCAGTACGTTCAAGTTAAAAATGGATACCATTCCATGCGAGATAAAGTGACTTCAGTTAGGATTCAAAAGAATTGCTGCTTACCTCAGATAGAACGGTAAGAAAGTTTATTTAAACTACTAGGAACAGTGTGTTTATTGAGATTAGGATTAACCGGTAAAGTTAAACATAGTGGTCAGTGACGCGATTAATTTGTAATACGTATTGTGTGTCTCCACACCACAGATTCACTTGGTTTAAATATAAATATTATCATTGTGTATAGGGTTAAAGTTAAGATCTTAATAAGGAAATATTAAGATTATGGCAACGTCTGGTTCTTAATTCACTCCCACATCTCTAGGTCGCGAGGATAATGTAGAAGTAGGGCATCACCCACGGGCCACAATGCTTTACAAAGTTCAGATTTCTGTGTACAGTGAAACATATGGTGATAAAAGATAAATTGTTTCATTTAGGATTCTTTTCGAAGAGTTTCAACATGAAAATTCATTAACCATGACTAGAATGTCAAATATAACATCGGAGATAAATATTTAATTTTCAATTAATTGTATCTTTTATTGTAAAAACACCCATTAACATCTCTTTTCGTAATACAAAATCAACACACGACGCAGTTATACTTCGAATTTCTTGAGTGTATATGCAAAAAAGAAAAAAAAAAGTTTGCATTACAAATATTTTTTGATAAAACAGATCGTTATAATCTATTTTCTTTGGGTATTTTTCTAGTTTAAGAAATCTAGCAGAGTTCAGCTTAGTGCTTCTAATGTTTGAGTAAGAATTTATAACATCAACAGAGCTTTTCGATGAACCTTTCATCCTGTTTCCTGACGATTCCATCTTCGCACTTGCTCCCGCAAGTCTGGTAAATAATAAAAAAAAAAAACTCTTCGCTTCATATCCTTAGTTTTCACTACCAGTTCTTAGAGACATAACTTCTTACTAAAAATATGTTCTAATATTGACATAAAAATATTATAAATGATTTTTTGAAGTACATATTTAGAGATAGTATATGTACTTATTTATTTTAAAAGATTGAAAACATATTATTTCATTTTTAAAATATATTCTTTGAATAGTATCCCCCCCAAATATTTTTATCAAGCTTTATGTGAAAATAAAATAAAAATAATCATTAAAGCTTCCAAATTTAATTTGGGGGCTTAGTACTTTTTTTTTTTCAAATTTCCTAAAAGTTATCCAGTTTTATTTTGATACGTAATTTAAATGAAGCTTATTTCCATTATACTCGTAGCTTTCAAATCTGCAGAATTTTACTTCGATCAACTACATGCATAACAAACCCGAGTTTGCATAGGTGAGATAAGAACTGTAACTTTTAGGGTGTTTTCTAATGATAAGAATAAATAAAAAAAGTAATAATAATTTTTCTAACGACCAAATTTATTGATTGCTACTGAAGTGGATTTTATGACAAATTATAACAATGATATGGAAGATATTAACTTTTCAAATGTAAAAAGACAAATAATATTAAAGAGATCTTTATAAAGAGATAATATTTTTCTTAATGCATTAAGCAGACGTGTACATTTCTATATAGATAGGTAGGCATGGATACAGATATAGATAGATATAATTTTGATCCGAATTAATATTTTGGAACAGACTCATACACCCAGAAATATATATATATATATATAATTTCAATAATATTAATACTTCATTGGAAGAGTAATATACATTTATCAATTTTCGAAGCATTATCATAAATTAAAAATTACATACAACGTTAAAACATCGTTAGATTCACATAATTTAGAAAAAAATCAAAAATTAAAATAATCTCATCAAATACTGCTGAGAAAAAATACTCCATTAATTTAATTTATGATATCTTTATAACGAAATGCTAAATTATGTACCATAAAATCCGGCGTATAACGTGCACCTATACTTTCAAGATGCATTTTTTTTATTTTTAAGGTATATTCGCCGTATAACGCGCATCCCCTTTTTTTACGAAGAAACCTGCAATGTACGTTAGCAATGCTATTATGTTTTAAAGCCATTTATTCGAGGTATTACCCCAGGATTTGGAAAGAATAGAATATTTCTAGAAAAAAAACTCTCTCTCTCTCTCTTTAAGGTCATAAGGTATGACATTTCTTTTAGATAAACAGTATTCCAATCTTTGTTGAATTCTTACTTATTTTTATGCACATCTTTTTTTTTATTTTTGAAGTTATCATTTTTATACCCGGTGTATATAACGCGCACCCGTAAATTTCAATCAAATTCTTTGCGTTAAAAGTGCGCGTTATACGACGTATTTTACAGTAAATTAAATTGTTCCGTTTAAACAAGTAAAATGATTTTATCAATAAATATAACTCAAATATTCCTATTTCCATGAAATTTCCTAACATTTTCTCGACCACCCTTCTCAAATCCAAGCACCCACCGTGTAAAGGGGCTGATGCACGTTAAATTTGTTAGTTGGGGGAGGTGGTGCAGGCTCAGGTGTCGTTCTTGTCACTTGACCGAATTTCAAAATTACGAGGTCCCTCGCCAATAGCCTTCATGTTATTTTACAGTGTATTCAATCAAATCATAGCTCATAAAAATAATATGCACCAAAAAAATTTTATATACTTCCTTGTGCATGTTGTTATTACAATATAGAAAATCATAAAAATACTGTTAATATTGCCATGTTTCGTAAACATTTCAACGAACGAGTAGCCCAGCGGTAGAGCCGCCGCTAGTGGAACTGTTATGTCTCAGGTTCAAAACCTACTGACTGCTACTCCCCAGTTTTTTCCCCTCAGGGGGCTCACCTTCTTTAGGTGGGTACGGGCGTCACAATCCCGAGGTACCCTAGTGATCTTTTCCTTTTCCCAAGGGGTTTACTATCTTTGTGGTAAACACGGGTGTCACGACCCCGGGGTACCCCAGTGATCCTTCTCTATTTTCGACCCTCCATCTTATCATCCAATTTCTTCTTTTCCCTTCCAGACCACAGATCTTTGAAAGTTTGGCGCAGTATAGCCAAAACTGGCTCTTGCGCCATAAAACACCAAACTCATCTCAACTCAACTCAACTCCCCAGTTTTTTTAAATTGACTCTCTGGAATTTTCCAGCGTATGCAAATTTATGTTAATTCAAGTACTTCTAGATATCACCACTGTACCTTGTATAAGCTGCTTCCCTCGAGCTAGGAGTCAGTTCGTCTGGTATACGATCAAGTAGATCACGCCTGCCTTTTTGCATTCAATACATTCTCATTGCTCTATTCAACCGTTGTATTGCTACCTGTTCCACTGCAAGAATCTTCGTGACATTATTATTTTCCTATAATTTTAGTTTTACTCTTCATAATATATTATCTTACAATTACTTAATTAAGAATAAGTTTCATACTTATTAATACTCCTGCTAATCTGCCTTTATTTTCCAAGCTTTGGACTTCTATTTAGAACACTGAATCTAGCAAAAACTGGTTTATTGATTTTTTTTTATTCCAGAATGAACTAAGTATTTTTGTGAATGCTTATTTAAGTATTATAATATTTATATTTTACTAATAATGGTTGTTGTTTTAGAGCTTCTCTAACCATCACATTCCATAGGATTTTGTGTTCTATATTATGCGCAAAAAGGAGAAAGATTGAATAGGGCTTTTTTTAAAAGCAGATATCAATCCACAATGTTTATAATACTGCAGCATCTGTCTTTTTATTGTTTCCAGAATTTACATAACGTATGTATGTAATGAATGCATTTCGATGGAAAAATAATTTAGTTGCGTGAAGAGAGTAGCAAAAATAGAGACAATAGAATCCTGATATTCTCTCAGATAGAGAGAGGGAAATACCATGGGAATAAATAATAGGTATATTATAAACACGTGGTTAAGTGAAGTAAATAGTAGTTATTTTGATAAACTATGCTGGTGATCTTAGGAAAAGCACTACCAAGTTGCAGGGAAAATGCAAGCGTAAGCTTTTCGGATATTACTTTTTCTAGGAATAGGAAATAAATCAAACCACAGAGTTTAATAACCTTAAAGAAGTTAATGAAATGAAACAGGCGTTTATAAAACAATGGTATTTCTTATTAATATTAAGTTAGATTGTTGCACAATCCCACACAAGTATATATATATCAAAGTACGAAATACATTCTTGTGATGTAAGTTCTTTTTCATTTTAAAACACAATTTTATTAAAAACTTTTTTTATTATTGTTAATGTTTTTCATTATTAAAGAAGCTCACATTTCTGAAGCTTGGAAACAATTTTCTCAATTTTGGACCATTTATTTTTCTCTCTCATAACTTATTTCATATCTACACCAAAGTCAATAAGCAGTATTTCTAACGAGAATGAAACAGCATTTTGTTATGATCATTACTTGAATCTTTATTTATTTACAATCGAAAATTTTTTGTACTTACGGAACTGAATAGCTCTCTTAATGTAGCGAAATATACTGAAAGAGTTTCGGTGTGTTTTATTAAATACATAATATCTACGTCAAAGAAACAGATAGGACATTTTTAGAAAGTAATTTAAATATTTTTTTATTTGCTAAGAATCATCAATTTAATTATAACCCCACTGAAGAAGTACAGCATTTATATTTATATTATTCTATCGAGAGTTTTTCAGCTATCATCAATGATCAATTAATGTGAAAAAGAAAAGTGATATTATCTTCTTTTATTTTCTCCTATCTTTCCATCCTTTTCACAAATGCTGACAATCATCCAAAAAAATGCTTTTTGTTTATTAAATCAATAATGCGTGTTTTATGTAATAAAGCTAAACTTTTTTAATCGTACGGTAATTTTATTAACTCATACTCTGACGCGAAATATCACTTGACGCTAATAATATTGCTATTTTTTCATTTTTTATCAAAGCCGAAAAAATGTGTGTTTATGCAAAAATCCTTCGAACTTGAATTTTATCTTTGTATTTTTATTTACTTCAATACATTTTGCTGATTTGAACAATCTAAACTGTTTATTTACTATGAAATGATTCCCAATAGTTCTATATAATATGTATTAATGATCTCAATTAATTTTTTTGAGTTATCCATGAATTTCTTTTAGGTTTATTCTATTTAAAATAATTAAAGCACAATTCATCGCTTGATTGTGATTCCTGTGTTCTTTAAAGTCATGTATGTTTTTAATTATTAATTTAATAATGATTTAAGACAAGAAAAATATCAGTAAATTTCATAAAATCTAAATATTTTTGTCATAAAATGAATATTTTTTTAAGATATAACGAGTAAAAGAAGACAAAAATCCCTTAATGTTATAATTCATTAACGATATCTTGAAATTTAAATTTTACCTATTATAAGTTCTGAATATTTACATCATGAAGAACAATAAAGCTTTGGGAAAATGTGTTTTACCTATCTGCATGTAAATCTAAATTATTATTGTTCTGTTATTCGTTTTCTAAACTCGATTGGGTTTGTTAAACTAATCTCTCAAATTAATTTAAATATGCTTTATAATTAAATATAGAGTTTAACATCGTATTCTAAGTTCATATCAAATTAAGTTAAAATCAGAATTACTATTATTCTGCAATTTTCAAATAAATAGTGCTAGAAACAACTGCGAGTTGTTTAAATTTTATGTTGATGATGGGAAAAGTCCTTATAAAATACGTAAAAGTAATAAATGGTATAAAGTATTTACAATCCATTTACATGGAATCTAAATACAATTCGTATATGGAAATGTTTCATTCTGCATACTTCAATTCGAGTTAGAATAGGGATTTGAAAACAATTACTTACAGTACAGATTATATTCCTTTAATATCACTTATTGCTAAAAGCTATGTGCAATATATTGCAATAGTTTCTCCCATGCGATAAAAGTTAATATTTTCATACATTATTTATCAAATAGTGCATGGAAGCAGTATTTATAAAGTGACAGAATTTTTCCGTCTTGTTATCCTTTTTCTGTCATTCCTTATGATTTACTCATAGGGAACCGGAAAAGGGGAAAGAAATGAGTTTTATTTCTTTTTTATTACTATTCTCATACAATTAATTTTATTTATGAAACATAGCTTCAAATAAATGCAGTAGCATGTAAAATATACAAGCTATACAGTATTGATGCTAATGGTATTTCTAAACTTGACGTATGAAAAAATTGGATTTTGTAGAAAATAATCCATTTATGCAGACTTTCTTTTTAGACAAACTCGTAATCTCTTTATGGAAAATACAATTTTATTTATTTGATGTGATTTATTTAGGATGGAGGAGGATTTTTTTCTATGATCGATTAGATATGTGGTGAATATGAATTTTGTGTACTTATCTTTATACGTTTTCTGTTTTTTTATTTTGTAATAAGTTTGGTATGTGCTGACAGTCTTACGGGAACTAGCAAATAAATTTTGTACGACATAAAAGATACATACTAAGAAATAATCCGTATACATATTTGTATTAGAATGTTTTTGACGTACTTAATTTAAAAGCAATGTGATACATTTTTACTTTTCTCGCATTTTGTTGTAGTTATTTATTTGACTTCCATATATTTAATTATGTGGAAGATGTTGTTATTTTAACATAAATGATTACTGTTCATTCGAATAGTAAGAAATTTATTTTCATGTATTTTTCCAATTGTAACAATTCGTTGAGTTTTACAACTAATTCCCATTTTATTATCTGTTTCTTTTTTTTTATGGCCGCGGTAGCCGAGTGGTATAGGTATCGGATCGTGGTTGGCTTTGTCACGAGTTCGAGCCCAATAACATTAAAGACCCGCCGTGTAGGGCGGCGATGCATGCTAAATTTGTCGAGAGTTGAAATGTCTTCCCGTTGGTGTGGTGTGGTAGTTAGGAGAGGAGGGTTCCAGCTCAGGTGTCGTCTACGTCACTTGACCATGGTTCAAAATTACGTGTTCCGTCACCAAAAGCCCTCGTGTAGCTGAACAGGGCGACGTTAATATTCACTCACCCATTCTTATTTTATAACCTTTTCCTCTTTTTTTAAAAATATGAGAAACTACATTTTTTTCATTAAACCCATTTGCAATTTCAAAAATGAGGAGGTTTTTCCAAATATCAATGCATGTAAAATATCAAAATAATCATAAAGGCATTTGCCTGCCTGTCACCTGTTATGATACAAAATGCGTAGAATGAAATTGAAAAAAATGTTCGAGTGCGTTGCATCTAACGGAGAGTACATTGAATACCAAAAATAAAGTTAAAGTTGTAGAGTATTTTAGAACTAGTACAAAGAACAACCTTGCTGCGACAACTCCTAGAATACAATGAGGAAAAGGCTTCATAGTTTGTTCACAATTTCTTGAGCTTTTACTTTACAAAAACGTGAGAAAGAGAAGGAACAACACAAGTTATTAGATAATTTGCAATTAATTTTTTAATACCTTTTGCCATTTACAAGATAGGAACACTAAGACTACTGTTTGCTACCAGCTGACGCTGTAACTGGGCATCGTTCACAAGTTGAATGGGGAAAGGCAACAGAGATGCTATATGAAGTATTTAGTAGTTATGCTACGTAAAATTTATTTACATTTTAGTATTTTATAATTTCATGTTTTATCATTCAATTTTTCGTGAATAATTAAAAAACGCAGTATTTATTTTAAGTTCAAATTTGTCCAACCTAAAAGGCATATCAAAAGTTTCTCACACTTTTGAAATGCTGCCACGTATTTTACACTTCATACTTCAGATTTTGGAACAAGAGTCTGGTGTGTTTCAGATTTTATTCCAGCTGTCGAAAACAATTAAGTATGAGTTCTCGAATTGTACTCAAATCCATATATTGCATTTTTAAAATGTACTTTGAAAACATTTTCCATGTGTGAGTTATACCTAAGGGATGATACTTTAATATAATTTAAAACTTGCACTTTATAATTTCAAAATACTTTCTGCATTTAAAAATACGTACATTTATTTTAATACGTTATCAATATTTTGAATAAAAATAATAATTACTCAATGAATTAGTATCATAACGAAGATGAGAAAAAAGCAAATAATGGCATATTCTTTTTTTAAGAAATCTGCAAAGTTTTCTACCATACATTAAAGGACGTTTTTCTAATCAAAAACCATTAAATTTTGTCATTTAAGGTATAAATAACTTGCAATTGTTTTATGCTGTATTTTTATTTCAGTTGCTTACTTCTCCCTTAAAATGATTAAGAGACTCAATGAAGAAATATACAAATTTAATAGTTGAAGAGTTGAAAGAAAATTCAAAAATTTATTTAAACCATGATAAAAAATTAAAACTGAAATGCTTTCTAGCTAAATATAACCTCTTTAGAAAAAAATACTAATATATATTCTCAAAAATACTTTTTAGTCCCCTTATTTTTTTTATTTAAACATTTCTTGGTATTTTTAAACATGAAAAATCTTTTCAGCGATCATTCATGCGCATGATGTGCTTTTTATTAAAGGCTCTTTTAATATTTTAACTGTCATTTACAACAAAAATTAACTCCCACGCATTTTTGTGAATAATATTAGAAATCTGTAGGTATCAGTTATAAAATTCTTCGTGGAAAAAAAGTTAAATTTTAAAACAAAACTTGTCTCAACTTTTTTCTCGCATAACTTTTACATATAATTTTTTTTAAAAAAGTAGTTGAACACTATATAGTAAGTAATTAATAATATTCACTTTTTTATGTTCAAACTTTTGATGTCTGCAGTTAAAATTAAATATTCTTATTTTATAAAATCAATGTTGCTTCAAGGCTAAAACGGAAATTTCTCTTGCATGCCATCTTACATGATTCATTCTAAAATATAAGAAATATAGTACATATATTTATAGTAAGTAAAATTCATTCTTTAAATCAAATGTATCCAATTGCATTAATATTTAATTCGTTTGTTAAAGTTGTCTGAGACTATCTATTTCCATCAACTAAAAGCTCCACTTGATACAGCCAATTCACCTAGTAATTTTAAATCACGGTCATCTTACGATGTCGATACCTATCTAACTCCTTACTTTCTATATCCATGTTACCTCACTGTAACAACTTTGTCACTCTATGCATTTGATGTCAAATGAGAGCTAAGCTTGCTACTCAACAGTCTTTTAATATGTGGATGCGATTAATACTAAGTTATATTATCTCAGGTGTTCTCAATCTTTTTTCTAAAATAAATTCTTGGCAACCATTCTTTCGCATACTGTACTTCTGATTATAACTAAAAGTTAAGGTACGAGTGTGAGTCTGAAAATAAGATTCTCCTGTCGACTGTGGTCAGAGATGTGTATGAAAATCAAAAAATGTAATGATGCATTAAAGATAAGACATAACTTTATTTTTCCACATAAGTACCAAGTACATTGAGACATTTGTCATACTGCTTGATAAGCTTCAAAAAGCCCCCCTCCCCAGGAAAAATTCAGGTCTTTGCATACGGAAGAAGCATTTAACGGCTTGTTTGACTTCAGCATTGCTTTCAAAACTCCTTCAGGCGAGATTCTTTTTCAAAGTAGGAAACAGATGAAAGTCAGTTGGTGAGAGATCAGGGCTGTGTGTGCTCCCAAACAAGAGTTTCAATATGATTTTGCCGTCGCTGAGTGTGGGCTCGCATTGTCATCCAACAACAGAAAGCCGGATTTGAGAAGCCCAGTCCGATTTTTCCGAATCCAATTTTGACAGGGTGTCACAGAACTGCATAACATTGATGGTTCCAACCTCCAAAAAGTCCACGCAAAAGCAAATACTTCTTCTGTATGCAAAGCCCTGAATTTTTCTTGTAGGGTTTTTTGAAAGATTATCAAACTGTATGACAAATGTCTCAATGTACTTGATACTTATGTGGAAAAATTAAGAGTTACATCTTATCTTTAATGTCTCATTCTATTTTTTGACTTTCATGCACAATTTTGACCACAATCGACAGGATAAACTTATTTTCAGACTCATTCTCGTACTTCTAAAATGAGGTATATCTCACAAATATCAAATGTAGTGAAAAACATTTTTTACATGTGCCCTGGTTTTGAAAAGTTGAGCGGCAAACTGAAAATTGAAGATAACTCAAAAAGTATACAAGCAAATTAAACGAAATTTGGCACTTGATTTATAACACCCCCTCTAACTTAAGAACCCAGTAAAATATTATACTTAGTACAATTTACAATTTATTCTATCAATAAATACTTAAAATGTCATAAACTCTTCTTGAACATGCAAATTAAAAACACTTTTATCCCTCAATAATAAATATGATCTCTATGAAAAGCAAAACAAGCCTGACAGCGATATATCATGCTGTTTATGATTTTGCCAATCAGTTGCACGGGTAACAATGCCCACTGATCACGTAAAGCAGTTATATGCCCTTTTAAGGTTCAGGGAAGCAATTATAGCCGTGCTACCCAAACTTTTTAACGCCGCGGACCGGTCAACGTTAGATAATTTTACCACGTCCCACTGAGAGTACGTTGATTGTTTATATTTTAGATTGTTTTGATTTAATAATTTTAATTAATCATACTAAAATATGTCTTCAGAATAAAATACAGTTACACCAAAAAAATGAACATAAAAGGACTTAACATGGAATATAAAGTGATTTCCTTGGAAAGTCACACAAACCCGAGAGAAATACGCCTCAGTTAATAAAATATTAATAATTTAATGTTAACCATTTAATAACCATTTGATCCACGGACCGGTACCAGTCCACGGACCGGGATTAAGGGACCAATGGATTATACGGCCCCATTATGCCCTCGGATGCATCCCATATAGGCACAAATGGACTAATACGGGATTTGGATCGAGATACGTTCCATTTCATTTGAATATATTTTCTGAAATTAGTTTCAAAAAATTGGTGAATGAGGCAAGCAATGTGAGAATTGGTATTATCTTCTTCCAAAATATATACATTGCTAATTGTGACAGCTTACGGACGAAACATTAGGAAAGTTTCTGAACCCGTGATCATTGAGAGCTTTATGTGGCAGTGCACCAGGACATAAAGGTATGTGTGCCCACCGTAAGTTATTCCTTATCAAGCAAAAATACCACCTTCTACATAGGTGTCACTTTTCCTTTTGTTAGATCAAAGATATCGAGTATTTGCTGTTTTTCGTGTGTAAACATGTCAAAAATCACTCTGTAAGCAAATCGGCACTCATTAGGGAACACATAATAGAACTCCACTGATTCATACCCCAATTTACATGATTATGTGTACAATTCAAATGCTCCCTTTTGTGGCGGGAGATAAGTCTAAGTCTTGTGCGGGAGACGCACAATCAGTCTGGTTCACAACATTTCCTCCATGCAATCTTCCACATTTTGTTATGTCTTATACCGTCCTTTCTGAAGCAGAAATCAGAGTAGATCTAAGTTGAGATGAAGTTTCTGTTTTATTGAGACAAGCACAAAGTTGTACCATTCTAGAAACTGATGATCCCGTTGTTAAAAACTGTTTCCATTACCGGATCACAACAAAAAATTTAGCAATTTAGCTATCTTGCAACTTCAAGCTGACCTTGGCCTACTTCTAGTCAACCTATGGTTCTGTAATACAATTCTGCCGGCAAATGCCTTCTTGGGTTTATTTTTACACTCCAAATATTGAAAACTTGCATTATTTAACACAGCCCATTTTATTAAAAGGTGGTTCTTTCCTTAACAGCTGGGGTTTTAAGTTATATAGAGCTTACGTAAAGCGATAGCAGCGCCATTTTTTTGTACTTTTAAACTCAATGCAGCTTGCTTTTATTTCTAATATTTTCAAAAGTTGAGAATTTAATAGTAAAATAATGTTAAGAAATTTTCAGATGATTTATCACGATTTTTTAATATGCTGCTTTACTTTTGGAAACCAATGTATATTAATGCAATTCTTCACAGAGCTGCTCGAGGGTCACTTTGGAGTTTTAAACACACACCCCAAGAATACAACATTTTGAGAACATCAGACACATATCAATATTTTGACTGAATGGTGCCGACACCATGTTATTTCATTTGGTAAATCAGCGATCTAGTAATTCGAAGGGTCGCTTGTCGCTTCTGCCTAAAACCATTCAATGGAATAATGAGGCTCATTATCATTAATTTTAATTAGCTCTCAAAATATTTATGTGTAATGGTGTGGCAATTAGGAACGCGAGATACCTCATTGATATTTTATCATGATACAAGATCATGAAAACCATCGCCAACAAGCCATTGGCTTGGCCCGATATACATATGATGTTGACTAAGAATTAATCAATTCTATAACTGTAATTTATTGTTAAAAGTGAAGTAAGTGTGGTAATATTATGCTTGTATTATCTGAGACGATGTATTAAAGTTATTGCGATTTCTACTTAAAATAATATGTTGTGATGTGTTATTCCAATTTTTTATCCAATATAACACTTTTAAATAGGAAAACTGTTGAGTTTTCGAAATAAAAAAAATGTCGCATGCCGAATATTCTTTATATTTAGCTTCCTCATTAAAATTATTTTTCACTTTTACTAGAAATCTTTGGGACTCTATTGAAATGTATCAATCACGAACACATAACTATTCTGGTATAACAACCTAACCATATTTATTTATGCTTGTAAGAAATTTATCATTTAAAATTAATGTCCTGAGAGATAGTTGTCAAAAGAGAGAAAAATTTCAAAAACCGACAAGTTTAAAATCTTTTAAATGATACAGAAATTTCACCAACGTAGCAACAGGTATAAAATGGATAGAAAAATCAATTAAAAAAACTAAAAACAAATTAAAGATTTTTCAAAACATTTTCACAAAATTTCATCAAAAACATAATAATTTTAATATAGATAGATTTATTATTTAAGGAAGGCAGAGCTATCCTTTTTAATTTTTTAAATCAATTTGATTGACGGAGGAAGAATTTTTTAGGGGAACTGCTACAAGCAAGACACTTTTACAATGTAAATTAGTCGAGAAACGACTGATGTTACTGATTCCAAATTCCTTTGAAAATCACATGATGCCAATTATTCGATTGTTCACCTCAATTATCCAATAAGAGAATTCTTCCCAATACCCCAAGAATGTTAATTCAGAATTTTAAATTAGAGTTTCGACTTAATAAAGGAGTTTCTTGGAAACTCGATGCAATGATGTCTGGAAATCAGAAATGTAGGGAAAAGTTAAAGGAGTTTCATTAGAGGTGAACTGTGCTGAAATAAGCGTATAATACTAAAACACCAACATGAATAAAAATTACAAAATCAACAACGTTTCGCAAATGAGAAAACATTCCAATAAATATAAAATAGATTATACAGAAAAGAAATCAGCGTAAACGTTATTTCAAGATAACTCAACTAATGTTTATTCTAATTGAGTCCGCGACTAAAGAAAGAGAATAATTTAATTATTCAATATTATATATAACATATCATCCTTAAGCTTAATTCTACCTTATGTTAATAAATTTAATTATGACAGTAATGTTTGTAAACGCAAAAAAAATAATAATAAATAAATAAAAAAAAATTAAAAAATAAAAAATTAAAAAACTTATGTATGAAGAATTATTTTATATTAAATTAAATAAATTATTTTTATTTATGTCAATGGATAATTTAAGTTGTGCTATTTGAGTGATTGAATTATTTATGATACTTATTCTAATTAAATTTCAAAATCAAAATTTCATTCGTGTTAATTATACATGTACATAGTGTTTAATTTCTAAATACTATATGTATATATAAAACCCAGTGGTCGAGTGGTAGAGTATCGCGCTTCCCCGTCACAGGTCCAGGGTTCAAATTTCGGGCTGGGCAAGGTCTACTCAACCTTCCATTACTCCAGTGAATCGATAAATGAGTACCAAGCTTGCTTGGGAGCTGAACACTGTGGGTTTCACGTCAGACTGACCACTTGACTGAAACATCTGCACATGCACCCCAGCGCCTAAGGTCACGTAGACTGAGATAGGAACAAGAGGCATTGACCCTCATGGGCTGTTGCACCACTTTCAGTCCGGTATATGTATTTATATTTTATATATATATATATATAAACATAACTCTACATCGCTGCTCTAAGTTAGTGAGGGCTTTGGAAAACATAACACTTTTGCATTTCGGTCGACTGAATTTTTCTTCTTATAATAGGTCTCACATGTTCGTGATTATAATTTTCAGAATTCCATCTCCTTTTTTTATAGGATATTTAATGCAACTATTGTTCTTTTGCTTTGTGACATTATGTATATATATATATATATATATATATATAT
>BMAV01005954.1:221770-238078 GCA_019973955.1 Trichonephila inaurata madagascariensis
GTGGGATTACAGTAAAGTAAACAAAATGTCTTTTTTTATTTGGTTATAGAATCAAAGATGGCTAATGAGCGTTTGAAGTGTAATCTTTTATTTTTGATTATCACTAGATGATAAAAATAAATCATATCAGTGTAAATGTGTATTTTTTATTATGTCAGAAAGCACATTTTGTTTTACTTCATTCCAAAAAATAAATTTTTTAAACCTTTTATTTTCAATATGCTTGCACCCCCCTCGCAGAGTTAAAGAGCCCCCCCCCTCCAGGGGGGCTCGCCCCACAGTTTGAGAAGCACGGATGTAGGATGATCTACGTCATTAACTGCTTTCTGTTCCAATTTAAATTATAAGTGAATATTTATTGTGCAGAGTGTTCTAGACCTTGTTTGGTTAAGTGCGGCAAAAACTATACATTTCGAATTATTTTTCGCGTAGCTGTAATATTCTTGCTTTAGATCAGGATACGGTAAAACAAACTTCTTTTTTCATTCTCACGAAAATTTAGTTTAAAAGAAATAAATTTATTACATTGTTCACTAGAAAAAATTAGCTCCTATATTATTTGAGGTGCTACTTTGAATTATATATAAGCATAATCATGAATATTGAAAATTCACATTTTAAATACAGACGGACCCCGATTTGATGAACCTCTATTTAACGAATTTCGTGGTTTAACGAATTTGTCTCTTTACCCGATTAAAATAAAGGCAAAACCCTTATTTAACGAATAATAAACCCCGAATTAAAGAATTATTTCAACATTTGAAACATTTTTTTTATTAGTTAGTGTTAGAAAAAATTGGATTTTTTTTTTCAAATGAAATCCTTTTTGTCCGGAACAGAAAAAATATTTTTCCTGTAAGTAAAAAATTTTTACGGCCAAGGGTGCACAGGGTTATTAGACTTAGCAGGTGCAGAGGAGTCATGAGTGTAACTTAACGTGCGAACTTTGAATTGAACAGGAAACTCCTTTCTTATTTTATCTCAGTCCACATCGCAGGAAAATATTTAAAGATTTTGATGACGAATTGCCTACAAGTGCAACTGAAGTTCAGGAAGCTGCTGATTTGTCGGAGAAAATGAATAACAATTCTGATGCAGAAATAATTAATTAATTTCTTATCAAAACTTTTACATTTTCTATTGCTTTACATTGTTTGGAAACTGTGAAAACATACTGTGTGAAATGCTGCGTAAATGACACAGCACTTTCATATCTGCGTAAAGTCGAAAAAAGAATTCTTTCGAGTCAGGAATTAAAAAGGTTTTCAAACATAGACTGTATTTTAACCTACTGATAGTCAGTATTTCATAATTTCTAATTAACCGGTGCGTAATAATTCACTAATATTATATTCAGCTGTTGAATAAAAAGTGTAAAATTTCCAACTATTGATATTTATGTGTAGTTGCTTATTGTAAAATTTCCAAAAGGTAAATGCAAAAAAAAAAAACAAAAAAAAAAAACAAAAACAATCGTACTTTGTTTGAACCCCGATATAACAAATAACCCCGATTTAACGAACAAAATGTTCAGTCTCAATGAATTCGTTAAATCGGCCCCGATTTAACGAATTCATTGAGACTGAACATTTTGTTCGTTAAATCGGGGTTCAACTGTGTATATTTTTCGCTCAACACTTTTTTTTCTTTTGCACTAATTTGATGTTCAAGTGAGTGAATACTAATTTCGCACTGTTCAGCTACACAAGGGCTTTTGGCGACGGACCTCGTAATTTTGAGTCATGGCCAAGTGACAATGACGACACCTGAGCTGGCACCCCTCTCCTAACTACCACACCACACCAACGGGAGGACATTTGAGCTCTCGACAGATTTAACATGCATCGCTGCCCTACACTGCGGGTCTCTAGCGGTATTGGGCTCGAACTCATGACATACCTGCCATGATTCGATACCCTGACCGCTGGGCTACCGCAGCCCCTAAATTTGGTGTTCAAAGTATAGCCGAGTATTCATGGTCCAGTTCTCGTGATCTGCACATCATGAGTTCAAACCTTGGTACCACTGCACGCTAAATATGTCGTGGCTCAAAATCTTCACGTTGGCGTGATGTGGTTATGCTGATGTTCAAAATTGTTAAGTCCGTCATCAATATCCCCGATATTGCTTCAAAGTGTGACGTAGATAAAATCTAACTGCTTCGAAATAATAATTAGCAAATTAGAATAATTAGAAATAATAGATTAAGAGACAAAAATGCTTTTATTTTAATATGCATTAGCAATAACTTCTGTATTATTATTATGTTGAATTATTTATTAAAAACGAATCCAAATTTGTCCGAATCATAAGCTTCAAGTGTAGTTTAAATATTTATTTGTTCTATGAAATTGTCAATTTTTTTCTGCTTAGTATCACAATACTAAACCATGAATAAAAGTCAGAAATTTAGCTGTAATTATTTGTTTATATTTTCCAGTGAATTCTACTACAAGAGATTTACGAATAAAATTGACAACCACCAAAACATGTGTTGACTTTGATTTCAGGAAAAAATGACTTACAGATTTATTTATTTATATCTCTGACACATCAAACTTTCTTTTAAGAAAGAAAATACATGAGTTACGCTTTTCATTTGGATATGACTCTCTCACATTACTTATAATCAGCAATGGCAACAACAAACAGTAAACATTTCAAATAATATTCAGGGAATGTTGTATTATCTTTTCATTTCTAATCATGAAATGACGGGAATGCGTAGAAAATTTATTTGAAATTTTTGACAAATCTAATTATTTCGCTAGTATATATATATACATCTTACACAATTCACACTAATAATTTATCGATTGCAAAAATTATGAAATATTTCTTAGAAATAATTTATTACATTTTTAATTTACTTCTAAGCACAATATTTTAATTTCCTTTTGAGCTTCTCTAAGACGAAATTATTTTTTTACGGAAAAATTGACAAAATTTATTTGGGAAATTATGCTTGAAACTATTTTTGACACGATGATAAATCATTGAAGTGGAATTTATTCTACAATAATTTCAAAGGTAGCATAAAAAAAATTTTTTTAGTGAAAAGGGAATACGTCTGCTTTCGTGACAAGATTCGAAATAATAGTAAAATTATAGATAGAACGATAGAAAGAAAGTGCTATTCACCTTTATCTGCAAAAATTCAGCATTCAATTATGGGTAAAGAACGATGTAGGATTGAGGGCTTTCATCGTTCAATTAATCATCACAGGGTAATAAAGTTGATGTGGCGGGTGAAAATTTAAAGATTTCTGAGAGCTATGCTGAGTTGACAATTTCGTTGATTTAGTAAGTTAGAGGATTACGTAAAATGCTGAACAAAGTAAATCTCGTTCTCAGCTCATTATTAACCAGATAGAAAGTTAGTTGAGGGAAAATTATTACATGATGATTCTACGAAAACTGTTTTGTTTTTTTAACTCAATTTAAAATATTTCTTGGGAATATAATGCCTCACACAATTCTAGCAACAATTCTTACAATAACAACAGGATAATAAATTGAATATAGTTCCTTAGAATTGTGACTACACATCGTAGCGAGAAATTTTAGTACAAGAAGTTTTCGTATGTTAGAGGGCATAAATTAAGAAATAAAGCTTGAAGGAAAATTAGAAAAGTAAGGAAAACTCAGACTTTTTTTATTTCTATGTTACTGGAAAACTTTAACATTTTATGATAGTGAAATTTCACTCAAAAAAGATTGATATAATGTTTTGTATGCGAACTCTCTATAAGATGCTCTATGTATGAACTTTCTATAAGATGCTCTTTGTATGAACTTTCTGTAAGATCCTCTATGTATGAACTTTCTATAAGAATATACCGACTAAAAAAATATTACTTTTGGAAATATTGTGGATTTTCCTTTTTACTCTGCGTACTTTCACCACATTGATTACTTAAACTATCGTTTTATACATATATATATGGACCACGGTAGCCTGGTGGTCATGATTACGAACTCGTGGCCCACGTTTGTTGAATTGCATGTTAAAGTCCTGGAGTCACAAACGACTCTCCGCGTGTAGAGGGTTTGATGCACTTTAAGGTATCCGACTACGTTCGGAACCGGGATTTTGCAAAAGCGCATAAATGGATAATTCTCAGGATTTCTCAGGATATTTAGTGTCACTTACATTAGAATACATGTATAAAATTGTTTCAAGGACGTTTTGACAAAAAAAATATTTAAATACAATACTTTGGCAAAAAATTAACTTAGAATAATATTTTTTCAAAATGTTCTCCTTTTGTGAAAAGTGCTTCTATTATAATAATATTTTGCCTGTATATATCTCAGACATCTCTACAGAGGTTCAACTAGAATTTTTGAAATATGTAACTTAGAAGTGGGTTTACCCATATTTTATGACAACAGAGGGGAGTAATTTTAAGAAAAAAACGTCGATAATTATTTCAATTGGTGGTAACTGAAAATAATGTGATTTTTTCAAAACTCATAGTTGAGCCTCTGTAAAGAGGTCTGAGCTACATACAGGCAAAATATTATTATAATAGAAGCATTTTTCACAAAAGGAGAACATTTTGAAAAAATATTATTCTAATTTTTTGCAAAAATATTGTATTTAAATAATTTTTTTTTTTTGTCAAAATGTGTTCTTAAAACAATTTTATGCATGTACTCTAATCTGAGTAACGCTAAATATTATGAAAATTATCCATTTAGGTGCTTTTTTAAAATCACGGTTCTGAACGTAGTCGGATACCTTAAATCTGTCGTGGCTCAAAATCACCATGATGGCGTAGTGGAGGTTAGGAGAGTGTTTGCTCATATATGTTTGAGTATTTTGCTCATATATGTTGAATACGAAAGAATTTTCAAAACTGATTGTTTATAAATGACGCACACTCTGAAGCAACAGGCAGGCTATTAGCAGTGGATGCTTTAATTCTGATTTTCCAAATTACCTGGTCCACAGCACCATTTAAGCTGAATTAACTACTAACCTGAGTTGTCACCTTACTCTCCAAGCTTCCACACTGCTCCACCATGAATATTTTAAACTGTGACAGATTAAACGTGCATCAAACCTTCTTCATAGTTGGTTTTCATTGGTAAGTATTCGAACCCATAACTCGACAAAAGGAACACTGACCATCATGACCGTTTGACCACTGCGGCCGAAAATATTCAAACAAAAAACCAAAATGATTTACCTGCCCAAATGATGAGTCTAACTCTAGAATGAATTATTTTTACTCATGTTCTACATTAAAAGGAACTAAAAGTATTAACTCTAACTCTAGGATGGATTATGTTTACTCATGTTCTCTATATTCACAAATGAACTAAAAATATTAACTCTAACTCTAGAATGGATTATTTTTACTCATGTTCTACATTCAAATGAACCAAAAATATTAACTATGTGGAGTTGGAATATTTATATATAAGTGATAGAAATCGCAAAAATGCGAAATATTGTCTAAATTGTCTATTGTTAATTGGTTCTAAATGAAGGTTTTTAGTGTGATTTTTTTTATAAAACTAATCTTCAAACCAGCTTTTTTGGATATTGAACCTGCTGTAGATCGTTTAGCAGAACTGTGACATAAAGGCTTACGCGTTCAGGATATATTTATTGAAAGCGTCATTTACAAAGACTCACACGAGTTGTGGGATGGTAAATCTGCCACATTCTCGAAAATCTCTCAGGGGCAAGAAGCCAAGATAACGCCTATTCAAGTGTCTTCTCGTCATTTGACCATAATTCTGGATACTGACGTTCCTAAGCAATAGTTAGCGAATCTGATTTAGAATTAATTTCATCTACTGATAGGGAATTGTTGTAGCCTATTGGTACAGATTGCAACTTTCCTTGACGGGGATGTTCAGACTATCCACAATGAACGTCATTTGAAATACTAATTGATATACATGTACACACACATATCTATATATGCTACGTCAAAGGTATTTTAATTGTGCCTAATTCCTTGTTTTAATTTTCGTCATAGTCTCTATAACAATACGTAATTTTTTTTACTGATTAAGTCTGCCATCATCTTATATCACTGAGTAGCCACGTTTTCAAGGAATCAAAAGTAGACTCCAAGAATTGAAAAAAGTAAACAGTATTTTGAGAGGTAGAAGACATGAATAGATATAAGCGAGCGAGAGAAGAGAGGAATAGATATGAGAGAGAAAGAGAGAAAAGAAAGGGAGAGAGTGAGATAGTTAGAGAGGAGACAGAGTAAAAGAAGAGAGAGAGAGTAAGTTTAGAGAGAAAAAGTAAGAGAAGAGAGAAAGTAAGAGAAAATAGAAGAGAAAAAGAGTAAGAGAAAAGAGAGTGATAGAAGAGGGAGAGGGAGAGAGAGAGAGAGAGAGAGGAGAGAGAGAGAGAGTGACAAAAAAAAAACTCTCGAATCCCTCTGTGAAGCTTTTACTGACTTTGAAAGTAAATTTACTACCTTGCCTACTCTATTGAAGTAGTATAATAATTTTGTATCCATACGTCATTTTCACCAGCATTCCACTTGAGACCATTTTTATTCCATGCCAAGTTACGAATTTGACGTGTTGCTTCGAAGCTAAGCACTCATAGAAAGCAGTTCCAGTTCTCTGAGTAGGACCCAAACTTAGTTCGCATTTTCGAAATGAAGTACTCCTCCGATATTAAAATACATTTAGGTGTTTTATTACACGTAAATATATAAATTTATCATATAGTGTGAAAATCATGAAGTGTGCTGTATACACGCTATTTTTTTCTTTAAATCTAAAAGTAAGTATCTTCTTGGCAATACAATATAAAAAAGGAAGCATTGTTCAGATTTTATGCCAGATAAAATGAATTTTTCACAATATGAATGGGTGTTAGATTAAAATACTTTATCCTTACTATAGATAGTAAATTCATAATTACATAAGTTTCCATCTGACAAAAGATTTAAGTTCTATTTTTTAATGTGGTATGAAGATTGTCTTATATTTTGTATAAGATACCATGAAACTTTTAACTGTATGTTAGAATTGCCACATGTTTCTTATTATTGTACTACGTTTAATTATAAAATGTTATGTATAACTTTTTGTTTTCATGATTATGGAGTATTATTCATAAAACTTATAATTAATTAGTAATACGTAGAGAAGAAAGTATTAATCTAAATTTTTTCAACGTATATTTATAGCCTTTCATAATATCTTTTAAAATTTTTGGTAACGAAGAAAGGTAGAATTTTAATAAAAACTCTAAGTTTCTGAACTAAGACTTGCAAAAAAAACAAACCAAAAATTTTAAAAAAAAAAAAAATAAAAAAAAAAAAAAAAAAACGTTTGATTTCCATGAAAATGCCGGTCATTTCAACAAGAATGAAATGAAAACAGAGCTATCCGTAATTTTTTTAATGTTTTATAATTGCTTCAGTTCGAATATTTAGAATTGGTGAATTACTACGAATACTTTTAACAACAGCACTTAGAACTAATGAGTTCTAAGATATAAATACTCAAATGAAGTATTAAGAAACTATTACTGAAATTATTACAAATTAATCACATTTCATAAGATTTTCATTAACATTGCACATTGTAGCTACGCTTGGACTATTTTTATATATGAAAGTGATATTACACTTGAGCAAGATAGGATAAAATAGGTAAGCGATTGTTTATTAATATCACAATTCGAAGCAACACAAGGACGATTGGTGGGGAATCTGGTAGTTTTGAACCACGGTCAAATGAGGTGTGTCACCTAAGCCAACACCTTACTCTCCGAACTTCCCCACCATGCTAACGGGAGGCTTTTTAAATCCTGGCAGATTTAACGTGAACCAGCCTTTCTACACGGTGGGACTTTAGGGGCACCAAATCTCTATAAAAGCTACGCCATCTACGAGTTCCCGGCCACGACCACACGACTACAGCGCCCACAATTAAATCTTGGATATAACGGTTGATTCATAAATAGTATGATCAATTTCAGAGGATCATAAATTTTTATTGAATAAAGTTATTTGCGTGGAATTTTCAGTGTGGCTTCCTCTAGTACAGTACAATTTTCGTAAGCGTTTCGGCTAAGCTAACAGAATTTTTTCCATCTTTTTAGGGGTATTTTTCCCTTTTAAATTGCTTTTTGAAGTCCTTGAAATATTCTTACTTTGCGTCTATTTAATTGTTTGTTTAAGTATCCCCATAAAAAATAATCTCAAGTAACATAGACAGAGGATAGTGATAGTCATTTATAAGGAGGCAGAATATTTATTTTTTAATCTTGCAGCCATTTTATAGTTGATTTTACAGTATGACTTAGTGCAGAATCTTGGTGAAAAACAAAGTTTCCTTGAGGGTAAAGATGTTTACTTTTCTTGATAAAATGTATCAAAATTATATTCTGATAGTATTAAGCATCCATTTTAAAGTTTGGTTCTACAAAAAATGGTTTTGTTAAGCCTTGGGAGGGCATTTCCATCCATACCATAACACCTGACGGTCAACGTGCATTTTTCAAAACAGCTGCATCTTTGCGACGTTCTTTTGCTGGAAATATATTGAATCTTCGTTTTGCCAGTTGTGAAAGACAGATGAAACAGTGCTTCATCAGAAGTCATCCATGCTTTTTATCTACTTTTGCGTAACATCAAATACAGAGGCCAAGAACGTTTTCTTCGTTTTTCTACGGTCTTAACAGGCATTTGACGACAGACTGGAAAATTTACTTTTTATAGCCATTTTTTTTTACCTAACGATAAATTTTCGATTGCTATATCTATAGTTTCTTTGCCATAGGTTTTTGATGCAAAGAATTTTCTACAGTGATAATTCTTTTCAACTTCTTTTTTTCTCTTTCATTAAGGACTTCCTTTCATGCACATTTTTTCCCAGGATCTTTTGATTGCAAGCCAAATTTTATTTCTTTTTGAAGTATAAATAGTAACACAATACAAAAATGTCTTTTTTGATTTTTAAAGGATTTTTTATGTACAGAACGTGAACAACCATCCTTCAAAAGCTGTAAAATTTCGTTCCGGGTTTGAGGATCTCATTTCAGTTCTGTAATTTACTTCCACGAATAAAAATGTTTAGATTGGTAATTTAAATGCTTCATTTTTCATATAAAACCAGTAGTAAAACTATAGAAATTCATCATAAATAGTTATATGCTTTTAAAATTGGTCACACTTATTTTGAATCAACCGGTAAGTGCTAAATATAAGCTCTCCAAATTTTTGATTTTTTTTTATTATATATTAAGAATAGTAATGTGCACTGGAGTTTTCTTAATTGGCATATTCATTTAGAAACTTTATTAGAAACATTTCTAACTCAGCAATAAAACTATTTCTAGATAAATCATTTGTATATATATATATATATATATTCTTCAAACAACTCTACTTCCGAAAAACCATAGCAATTTACTAATTAATCTCAACGTAATCTCTTTGAAAATTTAGTTCAAATTTGTATGCTGTAATCAACTCGTAGCTGCCATACTGGATAGTATGGGGATAATAGCTGATGCTGTAAAGTACATGAATGATTACATGAACCATGGATCGTAATTTACCGAAAGTTCTCATTTCTTTTCTATTAAAAGTCCTTGTGTTTTCCTATCGAAGTTCTGTTTGAAAAGGAGTAAGTGCACGTCATATATTCGTGCACACTCACAACATTCTAAGACATACACTATAGGAACCATTGAACACATGCGATTTTACACTGCCACATAGCAGAAGACAACTGTGGCAGCATACTGTGAGCAAGTTTTTTCAACAAGTGAAAAGTAAATTTTGGTTATTTTTGTTATGCTTTGTATAAAAGTATTACATGGCATCTTGTGCCACCCAGCCAGTATGGTGGATATGATCCTCGGCTTGTAACCGAGTGGGTTCGAATCCCGAGTAAGGCATGGCTGTATTTTCTTCGGGAAAAGATGTCGGATTTTTGCCTGTTATGGATTCCCGTCTTGAATGGAAAGCAGCACAACCCTTCTTATTATATGCTGAGATCATCATCTGTAATAAATGTCTATATTCTTCTATTTGTGTGTGTGAATTGCATGTCTATATTCTTCGTGTTTTTATTATATGTCTCTGTTCTTTCACTTGTACTTCATATGTATATCCCAGGATGAAAACCACACGACAACAACAACAACATACCTTCTTGTAGTGGATTTATGAACTAATTGTTTATTTGATAGCTAATTCCCCTCATATAATCAATAAGCCACTTTCAAAATTTCAGGAAATTCTGCTGACAATAATTTTGTTGGTGGCTTCTTGCAAATTTCAATGCTTTATTATACACATTTTGAGTGTGTATATATGTATATGTATGTGTGTAATTATTATTATCATTAGGCGATGATTTAACTTGGAAAATGATTTAGATTGTTTTTCAGATGTAGCTTTGAGGAATTCACAATTACAATGATTAAAGACGTGAGTAAAATGAAGAATAATGTTTAGTTAAATATTTTTATTGACGAACACACTTAGTAAAAACGATCATCACACAAAACGAAACACAAACCCAAATTGATAACAATTAGCAACTCACCAATACTCGTTCCTTTGGATGGCACACCCAACCCCTTTTTTTTCAATCCGGCGAACCCAGTAACAGAAAAGAACATACAACTTTTCATGTTAACTCATTCATTAAAAGTTAGTAAAATGTTATTGAATGATTTTACACCAGGAAAAGTTCAGACACGTGATAGCCACAATTATCGTGGGTAAAAAGGCTTATGATTTTGAAACTATCAACATAGTCCCCAAACGTCCAAATCCAAAAAAGATATAAGGCAAATGAAAGATTGAATGAACTAAAATTTTAGACTTGATATCCTGCTTCATTCTAGAGTTGTGGGATATGAAAAATCTCAGGTTATTATATAAAAATTGCAGCAAAAAAATTAGCTCGCTGTTCGAACTTCCCAGGATTTCCAATATAAAAGCTTCAAGTTTCGTCTTGTTTGTGAGAATAAGTTTGTTGGCTCGATTACCTTCTACTCGATCTATATTTAAATTATAACCTCTTTCAGTTATCAAGTCTTAACTCTGTATACAATACTGTAGTGTGATATGCCTTTTCTTAGAAAACTTCTAAGAGTATAATTTTGTTTGGTAAGTATGAAATTTCTGATTCTGAGATGCACTCGAGCAATATGTGCTCTTTCTCAAGAGGTTTTTCTTTTTTAAACAATATGTTGCCCTCTGCTGGAATACTCAAACAATCCTTCTTAGATTTTTGTCCTCTCCCTTGTCAATTTTCCTTGCCCCACCTTATGTTTATATTACATATACTTTTTTAAAATCATTTAAAGGATGAACTCGATACTTGACCAAAATTGCTAGTGCATGATGCCTTTCGGTGGGATCAAGGTCGGTTGTAATCATACAAAGTCATTAAATATGAGATATTTGGATTTAAAAAAAAGCGTTTAATACATAAAATTCCTTACAAATTTTTAGTCAACTTTTGTCAGATGAAGCTATAAACGATGTCCCAAGTAAGTACTTTCTCGCTAATAGAATTTCTAATTGTAGGCCATTATAAAAGGAAAATATCTAAGGTAATTACAAAACTATGATTTTAAAACTCAAATACTTCACATACATCTAATAATAACAAAATTTTAGTCAATTTCCTTCTTTTTTTTCTACCATAAATCTTTCTTTAAGTACATATATAATTTCAATAATTATATTTTAATTTCTCTGCATTTGATTTAAAACTAAACTACAAGTAAAAGAATGACATGGCAGTATAAATCAAAGTTAAATAGCCACAGTAATATAAAAGCAAATTCTTAGTTTTAGGCACTAAGATTGTAGAGTTAAACATAGATCTAAGACCAACTAAATTTTCCGCTATATTTACATATATTTTTACCTATATATTTACCTATATTTTTACCTCTAGCAAGATAATGTAAAATATATGATCATAGATCAATTCACAGGGCTCAAACTAAAAGAACAAAATTTACATGATTATAGGCAAAAGTAGAGGTGGTAGGCAAAAGTAAAGATTTCACAGGAAATTTACAACCAAAAAATTGTAAAATTTGAACACATTACATGTCCCACCTCGGGAGAAAACCTATATATATTCTAGACATACGTTTAGTAATCTATATATTTTACGAGACAGCAGATCGATAGTAGCAATCTCACTCTTTAGCAGAAGGCAAAAATATTATTCTTACCAGAAGACCATGTGTCATAAAAAGAAACTGGATATGGTATTCATAAATCAACAAAAAAAAACCCAGAAGAACTTAGAGACTAGACATCGCTGGCATTAAGAATGAGAAGAATCGTGTAGTAGACAGCAAAGTGATTTTTCATACATCAAATGCCGTCAGTTCTGATTTCAAAATACTTACAGAATTTGATTATGGTTGGTCAAAATAAGATAATGTAGACTTTCTTTTTTATCGAGATGACTTTTCAAAAAATGCTTAGTGAATCATATATTATTTGCTCAATGGTTTGTATTAAGCTGTGTAATGTGACGTTTATATTTTATAAATAATAAATTGCGTTTTATTTTTAGTATGCATTGTTGATACTGAGTTGAAATGTGATACATTTTTGTAGGTTAAGGATATGTGAAAAGCATTTGTATTATTAATAAGAGAGCTTTAAGACAGAGAGATTTATCAGTTGTTATATACAAATTACTCACTTGAAGAAATATGCGGAACATTTAACCCATACTACTTCCTAATTGCTTCACAAATTTAAAATTGTAATCTAGAAATATAGTAATAGAAAAAATAATAGTTTACATTAAAAGGAAATGTATGCAAAAGAAATTGATAAAGGCTAATGAAGCAGTAACAAATAAGAACACAAAATAAAATAATGGGCTCGAAAGTTTTAGTTCTAACCAACAATGCTCGTATAGGATAAAAAGTCTTTAAATATTTTCTAAAAAACTTTTTCTAAAAGTATTTGTTGGAATTTGCGGTAAATGAAGCAGAATCTCAACATTCTTTCCAGATTTTAACAATAAGGAAGAGAAAGTAAAAAATTCAGGTAAAGTTTTTACATACCACAAACTCTAAGACAATAACCTTGATGAGAAGAAGCTTATTAATTTCAATTATGAAGCGGAAGAAAATAAATCCTGTTTTTTTGCGAAAAAGAATGTTATAAAAGTTATTCCTAGAGGGAAAAATAGAAAAAGTACCTATAAACAAATAGAAAATAAACTACGTATTAAAAATTCATGAAAAAATTTCCACAAATTTTGAGAAATTTGTTGAATTATTATTCTTTTATTCAGGAGCTAAATACCAGGCATATATAAATAAGATAGTGGTTACTTGAAACATGTCAACAAAATCGGTTTTAAAGGCTGTTAGCCAATACAAAAAAACTCTGCAATGACAGAAGGACATACGAATGGAAGAAAACTATTTATCGTTCTTGAAAAGGAAAAAAAATTTCAGCATAATAATTTAACTGAAAAATTACTAATTTTAACTATGAAATAGTAAAAATAATTGTAAGTTCCTAAATTTATAAGAACCTGTTTTGTGGTATTCTTACATATTTCAGATTTTATTGTTCATGCGCATAGGAATTAAATATCTGTCTCTCTCTCTCTCTCTCTCTGTGTGTGTGTGTGTGTGTGTGTTATAGTTCTCAATCTTCCGGTTGGATTAAAAAAAGTCCATTTTGTCATGGGGGAAATAACGCGTCAAACAAATTAAAATAATAAGTAATTACAAAAGTAATGTGAATAAGTAATTGCATTTTATTTATTCATGCAAGAATATTTATTTTTATGGCTATAGTATACGACAGTATATAAGAATTGTAAAGTGTTAAAAATATGCGTTATCTTATGCTTAGAAAAATTTCAATAGCAGAATATTGAGATAACTCGTGACATTCTTAACTCCTTTAGTGACCTACATTTTTTTTAATTTCGTGAGTAATTGTAAAAACTTTTATTGATCCTACTGCCTCCAGGCAACCCATGCTCCTTTTCCAGAATTACTTATTTAATTATACATTGAACTGCAGTGAAGTAATTTTCTAATTTAGTATGCAACATTGCTGTTAGATATATATCTATCTACTTCTTAAAGGGGAGTAACTGCCAACCACAATAGTACTTTTACACGGATTTACCTTTGAGTAAAAATCATTTTGACTTAAAATTATTTTTATTTATTTTTATATATATGTATATATAATTTAAATATATATTTATATTTTTATTTATAGTATTATTTTGCTATAGTGCGTATATCTTTTCTTTGTTTATTAAGTTTTTCGGATTACCACACTATTTATTTACCCTCTCATGTTCACAGTCTGAAAATATTTAAATTGAAAAAAAATGTTGTATAAGTCTAGATTTTACAACAATCATTTAAAATAAGGTCATGCCTCCTAATCTGTTTTTGCTTACACTTTGAAATAGTTTACGTTATTTTTTCGACAGATTTTTTGTTAACATAAAGAGGAGATATGCAATTTTGAGAGTAAACTAGACTCTTTCATTTAGAAATCCTACGATAAATGATGTAAAAGTACTTTCGCTAATACTTTTTGTAAGTTAAGGCTTTCATCTTCTGAAAATCAGAACATTACCATCATTATCTGTAGTTAAATAGTACCTTGACAAAAAACTCGATCACACTAATTTATCTGATGAGTAATAGTTACGCTCATTGTATCTATTGATTATTAATGTTGTTCTGAGAATTAAAAAAATAACACAAGGGATATTTGCGACGAACTTAGTAATTTGAACCATTGTAAAATGACGAGAACTCTTTAGCGGCACCTCAATCTACGAAATTCCACATCACACCGATTTGTGTATTTTGAGCCATGATAAAATAAACAGCCATGAAACTGTCTACCCAATGGATCTTTATTTGAATCAAAACTCGAACCTACCACCACACAGCATCAATATCAACAACGATCCCGAGTCCATGACCTTTAGGCTACCGTAAATACCTTATTATAACAATATTGACTGAAAAAGCATTAATTTATGTGGAACCTTATAAACCAGGGGGAGGGCGAACCTTTATGGATCAACGTGCCAATTTTTCTTAAGAAATGTTTAATAAGTTATAGACATGCCGTCAAATAATTTTGATTTGTGATTACTGGGAAAATTGGGAAAATAATAAAACTGAAGCAACTCTAAATTCTTTATTTACTACGAAGAAATACATTTTGCACAGTATAGTAGATTATGTTTTACTTATGCGTGTAATTCAAACTAAAGTAACATTAGTGTGACTTCTGTTGTTGTAGATTATATATGATAAATGACTTATATTAGGATTGTAAGGTGTTACTTTTAGCAGAATGCATACTGAGTTGGTGTCATTTGGTGAACGATTTCTAAGCGAGTTTTTGTTGTTTTTCATTTCTGAAAATAACGACTCGCAGGCATAGGTAAATAAAAACATGGTTAAAGTAGCATGAGCCATCTTCTTCAAACAATATGTGTGTGTCGTGAATCAATTTTACAAACTATGCTCTACACACAATTGTTCCAGAACTTAAAACACACACCACTTTTTCGCGTTTACTAATTACGCCATGTTTCTCTATCCACCAAGTTTGAAATTCTCTGTTACACTTGCTATCTTGCACTTATCGTTTTTTTTACTAAACTAACCATGTTAAATAATGGTTAAAATCGTAAATTTAACACAAATAAATTTTAAAATACATTTGTGTCAACAAAATTGACTATGCTATGCGTAAACAAACTTCGCATCATTAGCAAATGTAATACTAAGGCAGTGTTTCTCAAACGGTGGGGCGCGCCCCCCCCTAGGGGGCGTGATAACTCTACAAGGGGACGCGAGCATATTGAAAAGTTGAAAACAAAAGATTATTTTTAAAAAATTATTAATTTACTGAAAGTAAACAAATAAAATACATTCTGACATAATAAAAAATAAAATACGCATTTACTCAGATATAATACACTTATAAATGTATGAGTACTGCACTACCCTTTACTGCCGATTAAAAGTTACGCTATTCGCTCCCTAATGCCACATTTTTCACGTAGGCGAGCGTATGTAATTTATTGGAGGGAGGGAAGAAAAGGAATAAATAAGAAAATCCTTGGAAATAAGTAAATACTTCGCAAACACTGTCAAGGTCCTTTTATTGCATTCCAAAGCCTTCGGAATAACTTTATGGATAGCAGTGTACAGAAAAGATCGTACTTCGAAAAGACGTATATATACGTGCGGTGCAATTAACGCTTTGGCTGAGTGAGACTTTTATTTTCGCCGGTGGTACTTAAGAGGTT
>BMAV01005955.1:0-28676 GCA_019973955.1 Trichonephila inaurata madagascariensis
GTGCAAATACAACATTGGTTTTAAAAATACAACTTCTCAGGTTCTAAAAAACTTTAGAAAACATTTCAAAATTCCAAGAGTTAGCAACTTGCACTAATCACAGAAAATAGAATTTTTCAAGGCTAGTGAATTTACACTTGCAGTGAATAAAATTTCATTTTCTATTCTAAAACAGAAAAAAGCTAAGCTAAAAACAAAACAAAAGCAGCAAATAACAGAAAAAAAATAATAAAACAAAACAATAAAAAAACAAGCACATTATTAGAAAAATGTTGTATAAAAAGGAGACAGGTATACAAATACTTAAAATTTTCCAGATGAAATCTGGATACATGTAAAAAAAACTCTAAAATTCCATTATAAAAATGTTGAATATTCCACACACACAATTAAAGGTTTCAATTATTCTTAATTGTGCCATATATTTTAATGAAAACAAAATAAAAGGCAGGAAATAGTACCAAAGAACAATTACCAATTATTAATTATTTTTATAATTGCATTTTTAAAAAAGAAAAACTATTTCACTGACAGATCATAGTTCAATGATAAAAATATAAAATGATACCTAACTGAAGTTAAATTCTGTTTTTACACGCTTAAGCATTTTAAAAATACACAAATTGTCCATACTACTAAAAAATTTGTAATATTATGCAACATGTAACAAGAATATACGCAAAAACACAAGATAAATCAAAACTAATAAAATTTAAATATCATTATTAAAGACAAAACCCTTATTAGTAATACAAAATCACAGCTCAATAGCTTGTATCTCGATCCATAATTTGAGAGGGACAAAAAAAGCCTCCCTTTCAAATTAGTTCATTTCACTATACAAATAAATTGTAGAGAAATAAAACTTATTACAGGGATAATAATTCATCAACTTGATCATCCAGAAAACAATCTTTTTCATTAATTTTTCTTTGATTATGCACAAATTGCTGAATATCTTCCAGATCTTCAGTGTTGAATCCTAGTCCAAACATAGGGTGTGTCCGTGAATGAGCTAGCCTGTAAATAAGAGAACATGTTGATTAATGATTTTACGATGATTTTAGAGGCAAAATGCCTCATAAATGTAGTATTGAAGTACTGTTTTTTTGAGAATAAGAACCTATACTTTCAAATTTTACAGATTTTTAAAAAGTTAAAAATTTATTCACAACTATTCTTTCACACAAATAAAATTTTAATCATTTTTCCACATAACTTTAAATACTTAAGTCAAAAAATTAAATTTATTTTTTCCAATAAAAAAAGTCCTAAATAATAAAGACTAAAGAATATATTTATATGATCTGCTAATATTTTATATTACAGTTTCAATAATTTGAGACAATAGTAAGAATACAACATCTTAATCATTTAAAACATTAAAATAAAAAATACTGATTTAGGCACACATTCATACATACATATATTATGAATTTTGAGTAATTAATGCCTAATTTCATTTTAAAATAATGTAAAATAATTTATATCTGGATGTATATTTAAAAATTTTTTTATATTTATTTTATGATAAAAGTTGTAATATTCACAAGCAACATCATTCCTTACATCATAATGGCGTTTCAATGGAAATTTGGTGAAATATTGGCAATATAGCCAAGCTGCCATCATTTTTTGTGACCATAAGGATGCTTCAGGAAGTTACTTGAGAAATCTTTAACATTAAAATCTATGACACAAGTGCATTTTTTGAGAAAGCACTAGAAGGGAAACATGCAGACTATAAATAGCAATCGCTTGTAGAAACTGGGTTAATATTACTTCAGCTGTTGAAGAGGTTCACTTGCAAGTGGTTGCTTGCAGATAAACTTTAATGTTACATACTTGCAACTGTGTATATGATACAGCTGTGTCTGAGTGTTGGAGAAGGTTGAGAACCTTCTGGAACTTACTGTGAAATCTTACTGCTGTATTACGCATTTTAAGGATAGTTTTTCTACAATAAATTCCAGCACTCTTAAAGAGCTGTTTTGCTCTTTGGGACTGATAGCATAAAATCCTAGAAACCTGATCTATGAAACAATATATTGTTGTATGATCGAATGGGTTTAACCCCTTCGTGACGGGCAGTGCAAATGTGTGCATTCTTCACGGACGGGCATTTCAAATGTGCATTTTCAGCTGGAACGTTTTTTAATGACCACTAGATGGCACCCTATGTCCATTATATTGAAATCGAACATAGCTAGAGTAACCTGACCTTCAGTCAGTTTATATTCTGCTTGGATTTGATATTTTCCACATCAACTGAGTAGGGGGAGGGGTAATTGAAAGGTCAACAAACAGAGCTCAGCTCAAACTTTCCTTTTGAGATGAAACATTCGCGCTTCTTATAACTCCTTGAATACTTTTTTCTTATTTTTTTACTACAGTGTGCGGTGTTTTAGCGTCAGTTCTGCTTAAGATTTTGTTGTTTTCGGATATATTTTGTGTACTTTTCTTATTTCAAAAACCTTGACTCCAGGTTATTATTTGATTGTTTCGAAGGCATTTTCCTAACCTTAATATGAACAAAAAGGGTGAAAAAAGACAAAGTGTATAGTCACAAACCGTGTGTAAATAATAATAATAAAAACGTAACAAACATATTAAGCTTGCAAATCATACAATGTAGGACTTTGCGTTACTCCATGCTTCGAGATTTTCCACACTCAATCTTCATTTTAATTTTGCTATTTCTTTTTGTAAATAATCTTTATCGTAATTTTTTTTATTAATTTGAAAGTGTATTAATGTGTTTTTTCAATGAAAATTTTGGAAAAAAATGAATAGTGCTTACGAAATTTATTTCCCAAGGTAAATCATATTTTTTTATATCATTTCATGTAAGTTAAAGTAAAAACGTTATTACATTCTACTTTTAATGTAACTGACAACTTGTGTTATAATCTAAAGGGGTACCAAAAATTACGACGTTAGGACTGAAATTTTCTTATTTATGCGGTTTTTTCTTAAGTTAGGCTTAGCAACAAAAATGCCCCGTCCTGAAGGGAGTAGTCCTTACGCATTCACCCCGTCCCTAGCGAGCGGCTCGCAGAATATCACCCCGTCCTGAAAGGATTAAATGTGAGAAAAGTTCATTCAAGCAGGATTTCTCCGAAGTGAATCAAAATCTATTCGAAAACCATTTTATTAATATAATAAATTTATTTTTAACAGACATACACATAAGTTCAGGCACACACATAAGTTCACATACTAAAATTTTAAAGAAATATATAAAACAGCAACACAAATCTCTAATCAAATTATTACAAAATACAAATAAAGCACCATGTCTCTGTCAAGCTTTTACACTTCAATGTTGCTTCCCTGCATTTGTATTATTATAAGCATTGAAATGCCTGCAGAGAAGCGTTTTCATGAACAAATAATTAGGAAAAGTTACTAATTTCAATGAAATAATGTTAGAATATTTTTTAAGATTGTGTAAATAAATATTAATGAAACAGCCAATAATGAAAATTTACAAATATCAAAAATATGCATTATTAAACATTTAGGTATACTGTGTACAATATTTATTTCTGATTAGTTTTGAGATTTTTAAACAGAAAGAGCATTAAAAAATTGACATTTTTTTATTACCATTAAAATGAGCAATTATGTTACAGATGAAGAACCATTATGAAGAAGCTTAAATGTTTCACCATAACATAATTTTTATGCAGAAAAACATGAAAGGCACTAACTATCCCAGATGTTTGAAATTAATGAATTAAAACTTCTAGTTTTTTTTATTCAATTGAATATATAAATAAAAAAATGTAATTTTTTCAGGTAAAATTATTTACAATGAATATTAAAAATTCCCACAAGTAATAAGGCTCATTCATTGTCCCTTACAAAACATTGAGTTCCTATAACAAATTAAAACTTTGTTAGATAAAAATTACTTTATCTGCTCCATTACAAATTAAAAGTCTTTTTTCATCTACAAAATTTAAAAATTTCACAAAATTGAGTATTTTGTAATTATGTTTAACTAAATATAGTTTCTTCTGAGAATTTTAGGAAACAATGATCCAATCAGACTTTGCACCTAAAAATTTAACTATAATTAAAATGAAGACTAACAAATTCAAAAACCATTCAATTCAGAACTAAAATTTGCTCACATTATGTATGGACCTTGTTCGTTTCTCTGTTGAAAGGGTATTATGGCCCAAACGATGATTTCAATAGTGCTGAGTAAGTAGAGTTGATTTTGAAAAACAAATTTGGTTTAGAATATTCTAAGATGATTATTATTCAAATGATAGTTTTAGAACAAATTCCCTGTCTGGATAAAATGCAGTAGAGAAGCAATACTGAAGCATTAAAACTCAACAGCAACTGTATGTTTCATATTCCTAATGATATTGAGTACAGATTAGCATGTTCTATATTTGTGGGAAATTTGAAATTGTGCTACTATGGATTTATACATGTGTTAATAATTTCCCGAAAAGCAAATATGTTGTATTTATTAGAAAGTTATAAAATAAATTTCAACTTATTTTAAGAGAATCTGCCTGTTAATTGTTTGGACTTCTCCTACATTTGAAAGACAATCACTCGTGTAACAATACATATATATATATTTATTTATAATAAATCTTTTTACCTTGAAAAGCTATCATTGAGATTCTGGTCATTTTCAAATCCCTATAACAAATAAATCTAGATAAACACATTTAATTGAAAAAAATATTAACACAAAAAAAATATCAGGAGAAAAACATATCACATACATTTTTTAAAAAAAATTGCACTTCCTTAAATAATGAAAGATAAAAACAATGCTAAAAATATTAGCTGGAAAAATGCAAAATTCTATAAACAAAGTAGTTGATATAAAAGAACAAATTTATACCTTTTATATATGTAAAAAAGAAATAAAAAAACAACAACTCACAGAAACATGATTAAAACATCTGCAAATGTATTTAATGGGAAAATTAAATGTTTAAAAAAAAACATTTAAGTGATTTCAAATTTTTTAAGACATGAGTATGAAACAGTATTACATATATATGTGAGAATTTTCCATATAGAAAGGGGGATGGTGGCTAGTAAGATGATTAGCGAGGGGGGACCAGATTTCCACTGCAAGAAGAGAAGTAGCAGTGACACGTAGGTCCCTCACCACTTTAATTCCATTTTAAACTGTGCTAAGAACTGTGTTACCACTGTTGAGTATCAGTTGTTTTATCTGAATGTGATTCAAGTCATCTTTATGTCCAACTGTCCTGTATTATATGTTAAGCTTTAAACAAGATTTTTAGCAAAAAAAAAGGACAGTTATCTTTAATGTACCTTAGGCAACACGTGCCATAACTCCACACACACACAATTAAAAATTTAAAACATGAAGAGTTTAAAAGTGTTTACTGAGGTAAAACATTTCAAAGCTTTTAATATTTTCCCATTAAATCAATACTTCACATTTTAAGATGCATTTGCCTTTTTAAGATGATCTACATTTTTAAGATGCACTACCCTCTCAATATATAAAATCCATTAATAAGAGGAAAACTTTGATGACAACTCAGATTTTCATATTTCTGCCAAGTCTATTTCACTTTTGATTAATCTGCACTTCCCTAATTGATAGAGGAAAACATTCATAGTGTTTTGTGAAGTAAACTATATTTTCCATTAAATTATCTCAAGGCATTATACTTTGAGCTCCAATCGTTTTAAACAAGCAATGAAATTACATGAATAAATGATAATGCAGTAATTAAATACATAATACTTAAACAAATTCTTACAATGAACAGGAGTAAAATATTTTTAAGACGCTTATAAAGTGCAATAAATTATACCTAAAAGGCATCCGTTACACTTTAATGGAATGTTACTTAAGAGGGTTAAAGAGTAAAATAATAATAAATTTCTTTTTATCTCTTCAAACAATTGATACCCTCTTTTTAAATCTACTTGCAAGACATATTTAAAATATTAATAATGTCTAGCAGCTCTAAAAGCACTTTACTGTACATAACAAGATTTTCAGAAGAATTCACTCATGTTTTATGGCCTGTTTTCAATCACTATACAAGAAAGAATCAGGAAAACTTACAAATAATTTAAATAAATATAATAAAATATATCTCTTAAATAGCTAGATTATCTATAACAGCTAAAAAAAATTAAATATTGATAATTTCTAATAAAATATTTAAAATTGGATTTCTTCCCTTCCTTACAAAATGATGTTCAAAATTCTACTTTACTTTCTAATATTCTTTCCTTATAGTTTTCATTTTATAAGTAAGGGAAGGATAAGTAAGCTTTGGGTTTCTATTCTGGGAAATTTTTTTCTGAGTTGCTTAGATACTATACAAGATTATTTTCATGTAGGTAAAAAGATACACATTTCACATTTTATGAAAATTGCTACAGAAAATTAGACTTCACAAAAATAAAAAAGTTTCAAAACAACATTACCCTTGGAAACACGTTATACATACAAAGATACTAAACTTCAAAATACTATAAATTTACATACGTAGGCTGTTCAATAAGTAACAAGACTAAAATTATTTTAAAAAAGGAATACCTTTAATTGTCATCATTTACATGGTCTTTTACAAAATAACTTCCGTGGCACGGAATGCATGTATCTCAACATTCTGTCCCTTCTTAAAAACATGTAAAAGTCTGTTTTGTGAGAGCTTTATCAAAATCGCCTCTGCAGCCTTTACACATGCTTTGTTGCTTGCAAAATGTTAGCTTCGTAATGGTTTCTAAAGTTGTGGAAACAACCAGAAATGGCTTGGAGTTTTATCAGGACTGTATGGAGGATGTGGTAAAATCTCTACGTTGTTCTGCTGTGAAACATCCAGTATGTAACGAGCAATATGTGGTTGGGCATTGTCATGGTGCAATAGGAAGCCATTTCAGAGCAATGGACATTTCCTTTTAACATGCTGTATCATTGTTCGCACGACATTCGCGTAGTACGAGCCGTTTATGGTAGTACCAAGTTTGACAGCGTGTTGTTACACAATTCTTTCATAATCAAAAAAAATTATGGTCATAACTTTATAAGCCAATTTCACAGTTTTTGCTTTCTTGGGAGTAGGTAAAGATGGATGTTTCCATTCACTGCTTTGTTGTTTTATGGTTGGATCAGTGATACAACCAAGCTTTGTCTGCTGTGATGAAGCATTTTAAGATATTGTTGCCTTTTGTTTCAGTCTTTAATCATATTGTATCATATCAAAGGTCTCCGATGCTGATTTTTGCATCCACTTCGACAACTGGCTGCGGCTCGTAGACGCCCGCAAACACGCTTCAGTTTGAGCACGATACTCAAGAACATAAATCTGTACACGTCATCTATCAGTAGCTTTTGTTAATAGAGACAACAAACTTTTCTTATGCCACAGAAATTAACATTCTGATGAGTGGTTTCACGGCAGTAAAATTTAGTCTTATTACTTATTGAACAGCCCTTGTAGAATATTTTGAAAAGTTTATGTATTTTTGTTTTTAAAATCTTTTTGTACATTAAAAGTTTAACATTGAAAAAAATTGAGCTAAAAATCTAACAAGCTTATTTTTTAAAATAAAAATTGATAATTTCTATGATGACATTTAATATATAATGAATTAAACACTAACTCCATCACAGAAAAATAGAAGGAAAAAAAGTGACTTAACTGATTTTTCTTCTTTTTCCCCTTTCAAATTTATTGTGCATTTGGCGAATGACGATTATAATGAAACTCAACTATACTAATGATAAACTATAATACTGCATTAAAGATTATCCTTCTTCCTGCAAGTTTTATTGCTATGACCACATCATAGACAAACGCTAATTAATATAAAATAAAGTATTGTTCAAGAGCATCAAACACCGGAAAAAAAAGTTTGGTTGAAGGGATAAATAAACTTATACGAGTAAATCATGAATAATAACACAGAGGTTCTTTTAATTCTTTTCAAAATTCTAATTTTTAACTAAGAATAACCATTACAAATTAATACTTATCATTCAAATATTTACGAGACTTCATTACATTCTTTTTAAAAGCAGCTGGTATATATATAATTGATAAAAAACAATATACGTACTAATTTTTTCATTGTCTCAGAAGCTGAATGACCATCCATACTAAGATCAATTAAAGTTCCTTGTTCATCCGTACAAGAATTTCTTTTATTGCTATTACATTCAGATACAGCAATATTATCTGCTATTTCCAAATTTATGCACTCCTGAAACATGAAAGTTTATTAACAAATCTTCATTATATATAATCATAGCAAATATATATTTAATAAGTTACTAGATTTTGGTAAAATTATTGATATGAATAAAGCATAAATATGTTATCTCATAAAAAAATTTGGCAATAAAAGAATTAATAGTAAATAATATGGAGCTTGTAAAGTAGAATTTTATTTTTCAATATTTGAATGATAAAATTTTTTTAAAATATTAGAAGAAAATCTTAAAATAAGCATCTTATGTCTTTAGCATTTAAATGATGTAATACGAAACATATAATTTTAAAGTAGCTTGCTTTGAATATTTCATCCCACACATGAGCATTGATAGAAAGGAATGAGGATATATATATATATATATTATATATATATATATATATATATATATATATATATATATACACACACACACACACCTAAAAGGGATATAATATTTTATGTCAACTTTTTTAAGTAAAAAAGTTTCAACTGATATCTCGACATTTATCTATTATGTAATAGAGTTTATGATACTACACATATACTGAAATTCATAATACACTCATGTCCATAAATTAAGGATAATGCCTGCATCGGCAAATATAGGCTCAGAAACAAAATAAGTGTGACTTATTCATAAAGCCCATACATTAAACAAAAGATAAAGAGCAGAAAAATGTGTATGTATGATACCATTCATAAAAACTATGTGATTGTTACTCCATGGAACAATTATAAAAAAACACCTGATATAAAAACTCAATTTTACATGGTTGTTATGACTGTTAATACACTGTATGTCTCCCATGCAATGAAATACAGTCCGTACAACAATGCTCTCCAAAATTCCACTACACAGGTAAGAGCCAGTTGACAGATTGTAAGTGGGCGGCTAAGCAGGTTCCACACATGCTCTATTGGATTCAAGTCAAGTGAGAATGCTGGTCTTTTCCATACAGGTAATATCCTCAGATTGAAGGTATTTAGTTATGATGTTTTCCCTGTGAAGACAGGCATTGTTATCCACAAGCACAAATTATGCGCTCATGGCACCCCTGAACAATTGTATGTATTGTTTCAGAATGATGTCCTAATAAATGTGGCCAGTCAGAGTTCAGATTTGGGCATGCAGTTCAGTATAATTTTTCCCTAATGAGCAATCCTGCACTACCTTTACGATGTCATTCAATGATGTTGTCTTGGAGGAAACAAAAGTTAATCGCATTCTTCATATGAAAGTCTTATGTGAATCAGACTGGAAACTAAACCTAGACTCGCCAAGAAACATCACACAAGCCCACTGTGATGATATCAACACTGTACTTTCTGTACTCTGGGCTAACCATTGGCTGAAGTTAGTTACTGTGAGCGGAACACATCTGACAGGCCTGTGAGCATATAGACCAATACTTCTCAAATGTCTGTACTCGGTTTGCCTTGAAACTGCAGTACCTGTGGCTACAGATAGCTGACATGACTGGTCAGAGCCATCTGCTTCTTTTAGCAGTTATTGTCAAATACTGATCTTCAGTTGAAGTTATAATTAGGAGGCAACCTATTCCGTAATGTCTACTGACATTTCCATCATCTTGGGATCATTGCCAAAGCCTAGAGATGACACTTTAGACAATTCCAAGTTCCTCAGATACTTCCATTTGAGTACACCTATATTCCAGGTGGATGATAATTCTACCAAGTAAAAAATTATCCATAAGCGTTTTCTGTGTCATAACTATTCAGTTATGGCACTGAGTGGCTGATAGAATGTTTGTGAACAATTTTACTTCTTTATCACCATTCCTTATAAGCACTTGTCACACATTCTCATTAGTGTAATATACTATTGGTGTCATCTGATGTCTTATAATTTTCATATTATTTTTAAAGATGTGTGATAATTCTTCAGGTTAAATGTTTACTCTAGAGTTTGATTTCCGCGAGATTCTGAATTATCCTTTATTTATGGACATGAGTGAATAATGTGTGAACAAATAAGTATTCAAAATAAAAAAACAATTCTATAAATATTTTTAAGATGAATTTATTTATGGAATTGTTCTAACACAGTTTTCAAGTTCTAAAATTTAGATTAAAAAAGCAATATTCTTATTTCAATGAAAAATATGGACCAGAAAATGAGAAAATATATGAACACACCTTTCCATTTTGACTAGATTTTTCCTCTTTGGCCCGTTCCCATAGTTCAAAGGCAATATTAAAAGCTTGTGATATTGTCAAAGCAGCAGCCTGTGCCACTTTCCGCTTTGAACACAAAAATGCATGGCACTCTAATGTTTCATTTTTATTTGTTCCTATAAATGCTACAACACGATCATAACTGGCATCTGCAGAACAAAATGATATTCTGAAAAAAATAATAATGATGATTATAACAAATAAAATAAAAATAATGGCACATATGAACAACACATGATTTAAATTTAAATCTATTGCTAATCATTAATAAAATTATCTAATTATTTTTGAAACCTGAAAATTCAATTCAAAAAGTATTTACAAAAGGCATACTTTTTAGTGTTTCAAATACTTTATTTTTATATACATAATTGCCAACTTTTGAAAATGACAAAATGTATAACATTACGTGATTGATCAAGGAAACATTTTAAAAAGTGACAAATAAATACCCAACATTTAAATAAAATAATACTTAAGTAATGTTTTAGTTTTTATAAAACAAAGCATCATATACAAATATCTTTAAAATAAGTACTTATACATCTACTAAGCAAGTACATATATACTAAGGCATGTATATAGTTACATGGAAGAAAGTAACAACTTTACAATAAAAATGTTTCATAAGAAATACAATAGAATAACTCAATATTTAGATTATATTTATAAAAGGTGCATACAGAAGTTAATGGTCAAGTTGGAACTATACTTAAAAGATCAAGACCAAGCTGTAATCAGGTAACATGAATAAATTAAAAATTTTTTGGTTTCTTCCTTGTGCATAGTAAAATACATTTACAAAAATCTAAACTTTTAAAGGTAAAGAAACTGCACCATTTTCTGATGACAAGTTCTTTATTCTCCTTGCATTATTGCAGCATTATCTGTCATAAATGAAACTAAATGTCTAAAGCATATTGCAAATTTTTAAAATTCATTGATAATGAATAGGTTAATATTTTCTTCAATGGAATCTCCAACCAAATTTGAAATTGCAAGAAAAACTATTTTAAATTAGATATTTTCCAGCATCAAAGTAAATTACCACAATAAAGTTTAATTTATACTTCATATCATTACTGAAATCAGATGTTGCTGCAAAAGAACCTTTTTTTTGTGCATTTCATCATTTACCCATTATGACTAGAAGCCAGTTAAGTTCCTAATAATAGCAGTTGTTTCAGTGCTTTAGCATCCGTACACCTCAGCAATATAAAACTTTAGAAATATTTTCCAATAAGAGGATCAGATGCATGTAGTCAAAGGTACTTTATGTACCATAAGAAAAGATAAACAATACTTCAGGCCTTGTTAAATTTAACTTAAAATTGTCCTTTCAAAAATGATTTCCTGAGTAATGAACTGCAATCTAGACCCAAATAACTTAATGTCATTAACAAGGCCGGATCTACGTATGGGCAAAATGGGCTGCAGCCCAGGGTCCCTGGTTTCTAGGGCCCCCATTCTCTGTTGAAGATAAACAGAAAAAGATGTAATAAAATAATAAATTTCAAAATAGTAATAAAATAAAAGTGCCGGTAAAAGAATAAAAATCAAAAATAAACTACCAGAAATATATATCAAATTTATTTTCGTTTTCAAGAGCAAGAGCAATTTACCCTTTTGTTCATCCACCCGACCACCAAATACGTTGAAATTCATAATTAATAGACAGAGGCTCTATCATAGAGCAGCGCCTGCAACCACCAACCATTAATACAAATGTAGTGGCACTATTTCTGTAGCCATTTATTTTTGTGCAATAATAATTCTAATTTACAATAATATACTGATTTGGTGCTGTGTCTTGTGCATACTACATGCAATTAAAACATACTTATGTACCTGTTTATTCAAGTTTCAAGTAAAAAGTAAGTGCCGATACACATTTCTAAATTATTTAAGTAGGAAGATATTGAAGTAGTGTTTATACGTATTTTCTGTATATTTTCAATTTTTCAAAGATTGAAAACATCAGAATTTCCCATAAATATGTATGTTGTTTTAAAATTTGTGTTAAGTAACTTGTGAGTGAGTGAGTTTGGTGTTTTATGGCGCAAGAGCCAGTTTTGGCTATACTGTGCCAAACATTCATTGGTAGACTACTTATTTCAAAATTTGCAGATAAATCCACAGAAAAAGCTGTGTATGGGACAGAAAAATTTAAAAGAGACACGCTTATTATTGCATTAGATAAGCTGACCCTTGATTTCAATAAAAGAAATCAAATATATATGCAGGATATAGTAAGAAATTTAAATTTGTGATGGATTTGCAAGATCAAAGTAAGAAGAAAGTTGGCCTGGAGAGTGTGTCGCTATTGATTACTATTCAGATGATGTACACCAACATTTAGTAAGTGAAGGTGTTCACACAATTCAAAAGTTTATCTAACAATAAAAAAACTGAGCTACAGTCCTATACTTGTAGTGATATGTTCAATTTAATTTTTGAAAACAAACTTGTTGACGTTTTTCCAAATTTGTATACCATTTTAAAGATTTTTCTAACATTCCCTATTACTAGTTGTGAAGTGGAGCGTGCATCCTCTAAAATGTCCTATATAGAAAACAAATATAAAACAACAATGGCAAATATATACTAGGCTTAATTATTTATCACTTCTTTCTATTAATACTGATCTCACCAAAGACTTAAAATACGATGAGCAAATAAAAGAATTTGCCACATAAAAAAGTATAAAAGTTTTTTTGTAAATTGTGTAATTGTTTTTATAACATATTTAGATTGTATGGAATAAAAAAAACATTAAGTTTCATATATTTTAAATTTTCCTGCACAATTTTTTTTTTAGTAAAATGGCAAAAATTTTAATTATTTAGGGGGCCCCCAGATGTTGTTAGCCCAGGGTCCCCAAAGGTCATGGGCCGGCCCTGGTCATTAATATAAAACCAGAATAACTACAGTACAGAGAGGTAAGAAAACTTTGATATAAAATCTCATGCTATTTTGTCAAAATTTCACAAATATTTCAATTATTTTTTTACATATACTTACCATTAATGTATTATTACATCAGAAAAAAATTGCCAAAATTTTAAAAAATGTGCAGATTCTGATAATTAAATGGACAACAAGTGATTTTTAAATTCTATTTTGACAAACAAGGTGGCTATTTTCATCAGCATAAGTGTATGTGGTTTTTGCATATTTATAATTTCCCCCGGTTTAATCTGAAGTATTAAAAATCATGTCAAGGGATTTGCCCACAATGGAAGAAAAAGTGAAAAAATTACTTCAACAAGTAGATTTTATCTCAGAAAAGCAAATATTCAAATTCACATCCAAAGAAGTAGCATTTCAGGAACTGGGTCTGTGGACCACAGTTTAAGAACTACTGGGCTAGACAATGACAATTGGCCATATTATTGATGGGTAAACAAAGAAACTCAAAAAACAAGGATTGGACTAAGCTAGGATATTTCAAAACATTCATATGCTGCAAGCTTCAGTTAGCACAAATGAGGTACCTCCACACAAACGCGACTGTCTTGACATCACAGACCACTGCAAGGCAGAGGTGTCCGCGAAGAGCTTAGCTTACCAATACCTTATTTGAGTATAAGCATTAATTATTTTGTTCTGTTTCTTAAAAAAACCCTTCCTCCCTTTAATTTTTTTCACCAGTGTATTAAGCTTATTGTGTTGTGATTTTCTCTTGAAATTAACACTGAATCCATTTAAAATTAAAAACAAACAAAAACTAATTAGAATTCAAAATAATATTCACTATACCAACAAGTATGCATATAACACTTTCCTTTAAGAATCCTAATTCTTTTTCTGTTATGAAAGAGTTGTTAAACTTACAAGAGAGCACGACTAAGGAAATTAATTTGGGATTGAGACGATGTAATAGTAGAACTCCTTTAGGGTGTTCACCCCTCAATGTAATTCCGCCGAATGGCCAGTCAATTCGGAGAAATTAGCCTTCGAAATTCCTGCTTAGCTTTCATATAATTAAATTTTTAATTTCTTCCAACGATTCTGTAGCTTGGTTGGCAAATCATCTGCTTACTATGAGCAAGATCAGGATTCGATTCTCACATGATCAACTTTTTTTCTTCAATTCATTTAATTATTTTTTTAAATTAAATGAATTTATTTATGAAAGGTTTATTAAATATTAAATGATATTTTATGTAATTATTTTGCATTTTATAAAATAAAAAAATTACTATAATTATATAAATAATTATATTAAATTTTGTAGCAAATGGCAAAAAGATGGTAATAGAGCGCCCTCTCCTGGCCGTATGGACAAGTGACCAGTCAGCCGGCCACCTCGGTGGAGGTAGGACATGCCAATGTCTGCCCTTACTATTTGTATTGTATTAACTGTTTTTATGTATTTGTAACTGTGCTCAATCAGAATGTGCTACCAATTAAAATTATTTGAGCTAGCTGCCAGTGTTATTTTTAGTACAGGCTATAAAATGTGCCCAACGAATGGCACGAAGAGGAAGTTAATTTTAATAGGACTGCTAGCCTAACAAAATTATCTTCAATATATTGAACTGATAGTTCATAAGGAATTTCTAAAAATAGTTTCTGAAGTTGTAGCTGCCAGCTACGAAGAAATTTTGGGTTGCATTCACGGAGCGTCAGCTAAGTTTCTTTCGTTTTGTTTTCTGATCCATTTTGACTTTTTATTGAATTTTACTTGTGTATTCATATTTTATGGAAAATATATATGATAACCATGATTTATTAGTCTATTTTATTTGAGTAATTCTTTTTTCTAGTAAGAAAATTCTTTCTCAATTTACTTTTGTTCAATTTTTCTTCCTGCCTGTGATTTATGACAATTAGTGTACTTGATTGGGGAAATTTCTTACCCCCACTTCTGACCTTGAGCTTTCACTGCTTGTTTTCTTTGATTTTCTGTCTCCCACCCCTTGCTGGTGAAAATCAGACTTTCTTTTTTTTTTCTCCTGTTCCTTTTACTTGGAACTCAGAATACAGCCCTCGCTGTTTGTTTTGTAAAACTTTATTTATCATCGATATTTTTCACTTTTTTCTGCTGACTCATTAATTTACTTATGACCCAGAGTGTCAATGAGATTGATATTACCTGTTTAGTATTATATTGTTTTATTTCTAACTATATTGAAGAATTTTGATCACATAAAATATATGAATTTAAAAGAAAAAAAAAATTGGTAGAAAAGTATTTTTATTCCTTTAAAAGATTCATTCACAGGTTTTGTTTCGACTTGAAATTTCATCAGAATTTCTTTTATATGTGAATTATTTTTTAATTTCTAAGCTAAGATTTTGCATTCAGTCAAATATCTACAATATTTTTAAGCAGTATTTTTATTCCTTCAAAGGATTAATTTATGTGTTGTTTTGACTAAGTTCATCAGAATTTCTTTTAAGGAATTTTCATTTTGCTTTTAAAGTTTAGATTTTGTATCCTACAATATATCTATAATATGTTCTTGAATAGTATTGCGTTTGAATATCCAATTCTTGTTCTTTTAGTGATTAGCTGATGCTCAATTATAAAGGTTACTATTTTAAAACTAAATTAACTGCATTTAATTTGTGGCTGAGATCATGGAGATCAAAGCATGGATCAACTGGTGACTGTTCTCTTCACTGAAGAGTATTTCCAGAGAACAGAAGAGTCCGTTTCCAATGTGGCTGAGAGCATGGAGATCAAAGCATGGATCAACTGGAGACTGTTCTCTTCGCAAATGAATATTTCCTACCGGGAAATGGAGCCCAACGTAAAATTATCAATTCAATTTCTGAACACCTAGATCATAAAGAATTTTAAAGTGGTTTCTGAAGTGTAGCTGCTGGCTACAAAGAAATTTTGGGTTTGTATATATCCTATGGGGAAATTTGATACTTTGAATTGTATATTTCCTACCGGGAAATTTGATATTTTGAACTGTATACTTCCTACTAAGAAATTTGATGTTTTAAATTGTATATTTCCTACCGGGAAATTTGATATTTTGAATTGTATATTTCCTACCGGGAAATTTGATATTTTAGATTGCATCCGTCTTCATGGTGCATCAGATAAGTTACTCCATCTTCGAAGTAGGGGGAGAAGCCATTCCAGTGATGCCTATCAGAGAAAAAGGGAAGAACCAGGAAAGACAATTCTGCTGGTTCCTCATCGAGGACGATGTTTAGGAACCAGAGGGAGAGTGTAGAGATTGGCAAAAAGATGGTAATAGAGCACCCTCTCCTGGCTGTATGGACAAGTAACCAGTCAGCTTGCCACCTCGGTGGAGGTAGGACATGCCAATGTCCACCCGCACAAACCCCTATTTGTATTATATTAACTGTTTTTATGTATTTGTAACTGTGCTCAATCAGAATGTGCCACCAATTAAAATTATTTGAGCTAGCCGTCAATGTTATTTTTGTGAGAACAGGTTATAATTTTACATAAATATATTTCATATTTTAATAAATAATATTTATAATAAAATATATAATAATTATTAAATGATATTTTACATAAAAATTAGTTACAAATAGTTTTATAATGTGAAATACAATAAACTATAAATAAAATATTATATAAAATATATTATTAAATTAATTATTTTATAATTAATATAATAAGAATATATTTTTTATGTATTAAAATTTAATTAAAATTTTTAAAAAATTTTAATAAAATTTTTTTAAATTTTAAAATTTTTTTAAATTTTTAAAATTTTTAAAATTTTAATTTTAAAAAAATTTAATTTTTAAAAAATTTTTAATAATAAAAAATAAAAAAAAAATTTAAAATAATAAATAAATAATAATTTAATAATAAATAAATAATAATTTCAAAATAAAAAAATAAAATTTCAATAATAAATAAATAATATTCAAAAAAAATTTTTAAATAATAAATAAAAAAATTTTTCAATAAATTATAATAATTTTAATAATAAATCAATATATATATTTTTTTTATTAATATTAATACTTAATAATTAATTATAAAAATAGTAATTAATTTTAATAAATAATTTAATTTTACTATTTTAATTATAAAAAATTTTAAAAAATTTTTTAAAATTTTTTAATTTAAAAAATTTTTTTAAATAAATTTTTTAATTTTTTTTCTTTATAAAATACAAAAAAAATTACATAAAAAAATCATTCAATATTTAATAAACCTTTCATAAATAAATTTAATTAAAAAAAAAAAAAAATAAATGAATTGAAGAAAAAAATTGATAGAATGGTCAACCCGACCTCCGGAAATAAAAGACAATTTTCCAACCAAGCACAGAATGGTTGGATGAAATTAAAATTTAATTTATAAAAGCTAAAATGAATTTTAAAAGGGTGATTTCTCCCTTTTACTGGCCATTGTGGGAAATTTCATTGAAGGGGAACACCCCAAAAAGGGTACTATTCACCAAGCCATCCCTGAATTTCCTTAGTCGCCCCCCCCCCTTTGTTAGTAAATATGGTTGTGTTAATATACAGGCATCAAATATTCAAACTAAAAATTGGTTTAAAATTATATTCTTAAAAATATGCCAACTATTCACTTAAAATTTTTATACTTTTATTTAAAAATTATATTTAATAATTATCTATTTAACCTAAGTAATATTGGTCCACAGTAACTAGAGAGTTAATAATAAAAAATATAACACACCTGTATATTGAAAAATCCAAGTGTTTTTCACCAGTACTTAGACCCCCAGGGGAAAATCCCTTTTTAGGTTTTTACAGTTAAAGAACTCTTGGAAGTTTTTTTGGAAATTTGATTTAGCCTTAAAAAATTTTTTTGAAATCTTAATTTTTTTTTTGGGAAATTTTCCCAGTTTTTTACATGCTATAACAGTTTTAACAAAAGTCAAATGTTGAAGGTTTTACATGGCAATATCAAAGCAAATGTAATAGTAGGTTTTAAAAAGATAATAATTTGGCAGATTAAAAATGAAATTTATAAAACAAATCTGATTAATCAATAAAAATGCATAAAAATAAAATAAGGAAAAGCATATATCAGAAGTCACTCTTTTCAACTTCTGCAGATATTATCACATTTTAAAAAATTTTGCTGAGTTGTAATTCAAGTTTTTTGATGAATTAAAATCTTTATACTTGAATAAAATGGATTTCACTCTTATAATATTAATTTCAAATGGACATTTTATATAATTTTAAAAACAGTTCTGCACAGTTATCTGTCAAAAAAATTATGCTAATAAATATACTCATTTTTCTCCTTTCATTCAAATATGCAGATGTACAAACTCATTTGACTGATATTTTAAAAAAATTTTGATGGTATCATATAAGAGTACAACATAAGATAAGAATATAACAAGGTGGCATTCAAAGAACATTTGATTGATGAGAAATAGTATGATTCTTATTCCAAAATGTTAATTTCTTTTTAAAAATTGAAATTTAGTGAATTACATATTTAAGAATTTGTTTGATTTTGACATATTGCTAAGTTCAGATGACTAACAATACATATTGATAGTTAGGGGTCAATTTAAATGGTTGCCAAAAAGATTGCCAACTTTGATCTCCTCTTAAACACAAATGTATTTACATTCTAAAACATATTTTAAAAGTTAATCTATGAAAGGAAAAAGGAATTAATTTTGGGTTCTTTTAAAATATCATTATCATCCAGTTCTTAATATCTTTAATAAAATTTTTATATTCAGGATTTATCCAAAATGCTACCCATTTAAAACTATCTCAAGTAACAATGCCCTATGTAATAGAAAATAACTGTGATTTAAATTTGTAATAAGAAAGATTTAATAAACTTGATTTATTTATTAGGTTCTGGCATATTTTAACATGCGAATGTGTTAAGTAAATCATAAATTTGCCTTTGAATTCAATCATAGGGCAGGGGATTTAATATTGGACTGTTACTCATTGTTTCTGGCAAATTTTAAAATTGTGTCAAATAGGTCTCAGGCAGCCAGTAGCTTTCTCATCAAGATGACAAATTATCTCTGAAAATATGGGATATGAAGAAAAAAACAGATAACATCTGACGAATGAGGTAAATACTGTAAAATGTTATAAACATGTTACTTTTTATATACCGAAGGTTATTTGTCTGGTACTGGGTATCAGACAAATATCCATCAAGCTCTTAAAACTTTATTAATTTTAATAAATTTCCACTTTAATAGTTAATAACACTATTTTAATAATTTATAAATTAATAATAGATACTAAAAATCACCAGGGTCAAATATTCTGGTACCCAGTTAATGGAAAAGTACCTGACATCAGAAAGAAAAAGGTGAAAATGGAAAAACAAGAAATGTATTGTGTTAAAAAGGTATGAATACCAAGATTAAAGAAAGAGAATGAGAAATGCTGAAAGAAATTTAAAAATGGGCTGTGCTAAATATTCTTTTAAAAAAAAATTATTCCATAAAAAATAAACATTTAGGTGGAGAAAAATGAATTTTCATGAACCACATTCAATAAGAGTCAAAAATAGTGAAATCTTGATTGGGAAAGGGGGGGATCCATACCTTTCAGAAATAAAAGATACAATATGCAAATTGGATGACATTACCATTTTCATCTATAAATATTAAACGAAGAGCCCCTATATTCTTTGAAAAAAAAACTGGTTCTCACCAATAATTAAGTCCATTATTCGAAGGAAGTATTTGAATAATAACAATGAGTGTGCACACACAAGAAACATAAGATTTTTACTACAAAAGCATCCAAATTTGAAAATGGTTCAAAATTTGAAAAATGGAAATAACCACTTGAAACTCCAATCGGGTTACTACAGTAAACCACTGTTGAATGACCTATTTTTAAGAAGAGGGGAGTAACAGAAAAATAACAAAAATCAAGATAAACAAGTTGCAATGTTGTCCCAACCAGGCAAAAATTTATATCTATTTTTAGATAAATCCATAATGATCTCATAGCAAATAAGTGCCTAACAATACATAGAAATGATGATATAACATAACAATAACTAAATAACTATAAATATAAGGATTTATCACACACACACAAACTATACATTAAATACTTGTACTTAATAATGTGCAAAGCAAAAGATATCTGTAATATAAAGAAAATGTAAAAGATCTAAAACTGCTTGAAAAAACAGAACATATATAATATGCAGATTTATTACTATCAATATCTTATAAAATGACTTTGTTAATTATATTTAGCTTTCTGAAATAAATAGTCATAAATGCAAACAATTGCATTAAAATTACCAATGCTAGATTAATAAATGTATACCATTTTAAAATTTATTTCTCACCATCGTGATGACTGCTTTGATGGCATCTGCTGTTGTTTGTTGATCATTTGGTTCATCAACTAATGTACTTCCCAAATATTTAACATAAAAGGTTATACCATCTAAAACAGGCTCTTTGATTGAATCATCCCATTCTTCAGGCAATTCTAAAATAAAAAAAAATAGTATTGGGCTCAAAAATAAATAACTCTTGGTTATCTAATCTGTATATATATGCATAAAAATAAGTAGAATACTATTTATTATACAATCCATTGAGATTCATTATTCTCACAAAAAAGAAGTAAGTTATGAGGTCAAATACAAGGCGAAAAAAAGAATCAGAAGACATTTACAATTAAACATTTTTAAGTAGAACAATATCTAAAGTAATCTTTTAAAGTAATTTCCATTTTGACTTTTCCTTCTCACAAGCAACAAGAAAAAAAATTATACAAAAGTTACAAGCCCTTAGAATGGTCCTAAAAGATTTATGAATGCTAAATATAAATTACAAACACATTCAGGGTGTTCTCCGCATCAAACTCGAAATCTAAATTGAATAATCATAAATGACCTTCTCTAGCATATCAAAGATATAATTTCAAGTAAGCAAACATAGATATTATCTTAAGTTAACAAAAATACTTTTTAAAGATAAATAACAACGTACTTCATTCCATATACTTTCAAAGTTTAATGTAATTAAATATATATAATTAAAAGTTATCAAATAACAGTAAATTTAAAGTAAAAATAACTGCCACAGTCGAGCAAATTACAGAAACAATATAAACGCACATCAGCAAAATCTGCACGTTAAAGAGTTTATTAATTTTTAAAACTTCTTAGCGAGAAATACGATGATGCAATTTATATTTTCAAAGAAATTCCGAAACTTACTTTTATGCTTCAATCGACCAAATAATCCAGATGAGCCAACACGAACAGCTTTAAGAATAGAAGCCATACTAATATATTAAATACTTAAAGCAAATTCATTTAATATCAAATCAAGGAGTTGAAATTTTCTTTACACTCATCAATGTGCGTTTTCTACACACGAGCATTACTTAACACTAAGTTTCTCTACTTTAAGCGGATGGGGAAAGGAAAAATCACTAAGTAATAAAAGCGAAACCACGGGATGGCGCTGATGTCATGAAGAAAAGGGAAGATTTTCCTGTACTGAAAAAGGGGAAATATTTTAGCCCGAAGCGTAGTAAAAACTCAGGTGCCTCAAAAGCGGCGAAAACCCAACACTAGAGGATGTTCAACCAGTAAAAGTAAAGGAATACTGCAGTTGTGGGGGTTGAAAACCTTTCAAAATGCGACAAGATTGCCAAATGTAATAACTAACATTCAAATGTGGTGATTGTCAATCATTGCAATGGCATAGTAAAAAGGAAATTTAGAGATAGTTTTCTGAGAATTTTCATTCGTCCTCGACATAAAGAAAGCTTGAAATACAATTATACATCAAGTATTATAATACATAATGAATGCATTCTTCTCAAGCTCTTTTTAAATTAGAAATTTTACTGTAGCTTTAAAGTAATATTTGGTAATTACGTATTATCACAACCTATTGTCGACGAAGCACCTGGTAGCCAATTCAGTTCATAGGACACACACGAAATTGGAGTTGTCAATTTGGCAAGTTATTAATAGAGTTGACGATAATACGTAAGTACTAAATTATTTTGCTTTGACATTTAAGTAAAGTTCCAAGCAAAACGTATCCCATGAATTTCATTTTACGAGTCCTTTATTTTGTGGTTCATTTACTTTATTCAATCCCTACTATTAGTTCACTTTCTCCTTATATACATCTTGTTCAAATTTTCAATCGTTAATCAAATACATTTTAAAAAGCACTCATTTAAACTGAAATTTTATATACACGACTATTTTGGATAACAATACGATAATTTAACTGTAACTAATAAAAATTAATTGATTAAAACTAATTATTTAAAGAATAACGGATACAGTATCGTTGGTTTCCTTTTTTGCGACTTGGGTCAAAACTTTAAAAGATTTTTCCCTCTCACATTTTACAGCATTCAGTTGAACTGAAATTTTATATACATGATTGTTTTGGATAACAATACGATACTTTAATGATAATTAATGGAAATTAATTGCCACTTAATGTTGTAATTCTGTCATATGTATATACATATTTATATTAATTTTAACTATTTAATAAAAAGTAGCTAAAATAAAATTTTTCTTTGTTGATACAAGTACGAAAAGCACTCATTTAAACTGAAACTACTTTAATGTTTTTAAAACAATTTAAACTTTAAATATTTTGCATGTTTTATAGTGATTGTTATGCTCCCAAAAATAGTTTCATTTAACTTAGAATTAATTTTTTGAGATAAGATATCCAATGGAGTATCCGCGCAGACAGCAGGCGCCTATCGGGTAATCACGTGATTCCGGGTGCAATATCCCCACGTGTTTGTTCATAACATGGGTTTTCCTATATCTTTGTTGATGACATTCTTGTGTCTTAATTTTTTCTAATTAAAGATATATGATATCATTGTATTTTTTATTTTTCTATATATATATTTGTTAGAAATATTTTTAACAACTCTTTTGTATAATTTTTTTTTTATTCTAAATTATTTATCTAATTAGGTATTTTTCTGTTTGTTTGTATTATCTGGGTTTGTGTTTGCTGGGGTATTTATTTTTAGTTCTTGATGCACTTAGATATACCCATCTAAAATAGGCTCTTTTGATTGAACTGATCCCATTCTCTCAGGCAATTCTAAAATAAAAAAAAATAGTATTGGGCTCAAAATAAATAACTCTTGGTTATCTAATCTGTATATATATGCATAAAAATAAGTAGAATACTGCCATTTATTATACAATCCATTGAGATTCATTATTCCCTACAAAAAAGAAGTAAGTCATGAGGTCAAATATTAAGTATGGTAAGAATCAAAAAGACATTTACAATTAAATTTTAAGTAGAAATATTCCAAAGTAATCTTTTAAAGTACTTCCATTTTGACTTTTCCTTCTCTCACAAGCAACAAGAAAAAAAATTATACAAAAGTTATAAGCCCTTAGAATGGTCCTAAAAGATTTATGAATGCTAAATATAAATTTCACAAAATCATTATCTAGGTGTTCTCTCGCATCAAACTCGAAATCTAAATTGAATAATCATAAATGAGACTTTCCTCTAGTATATCAAAGGATATAATTTCAAGTAAGCAAACATAGATAAGATCTACAAAAATACTTTTTAAAGATAAATAACAACGTACCTCCACATTCCATATATAATTTTCAAAGTTTGAATGTACTAAATATATATAATTAAGTTATCAAATAAATAAATTTTAAAGGAAAAGTAAAATAACTGCTACAGTCGAGCAATTACAGAAAGTACACAATATAAACGTACATCAGCAAAATCTTTAAAAATGCTAAAGAGTTTATTAATTTTAAAACCTTCTTAGCAAAACACTAAAACTCTCAGAGAATACGATGATGCACTGCAGGTATTTCAAAGGAAATTCCGAAACTTACTTTATGCTTCCAATCGACCAAATATCCAGATGGAGCCAGTTCTGAACAGCTAAGAATGAAATACTAATATATTGTAATACTCAGCACCCATTTAATAATTTAAATCGATGGGGATGTAGAAATTTTCTATATTCCATTTCCAAAAGCGTGTGTTTCTGCCATACTGCAGAGCATTACTAATACTAGGTTTCACTTTATGATGGGGAAAGGAAAAACAATAAGTAATAAAAGGAAACTAATGGATGAGCGGGATGTCATGAAGAGGCGGGAAGATTTTCCAAAGGAAAAAGTGGGAAAGATTTTAGTGCTGTGAAGGTAAAACCTGTGCCCCAAAAAGCGGCAAAACCCAAAATAGAGGAGCTGCCCAAACCAGTAAAAAGCAAGGAATACTGTGTTGTAAATAAAACCTTCAAAATTTTAGAGGACAAGATTGCCAAAAGTCGTAATAACTACATTCCGCACGTGGTGGATTGTCACCCCATTGCAATGGTTAGAAAAAAGGAAATTTTAGAGATAAAGTTTTCTGAGAATTTTCATTCGTCCGGATATAAAAGAAAGTTTTGAAATACAATTACATCATAATATACTATGTGAATGGCCCCTTTCTACTTTTTAACTAGAAATTTTGGTTTCGTAGTAGTCTTTGAAGTAGATGGTAATTGGCTGGCCATTCACAAATCCTATTGCCATTTGAAGCACTGGTAGCCAATTCAGTTCATAGGGACACACAATGAAATTGAAAGCTGGTTTACCTGGTAAAGTTACATAGAGTTGATTTCATAATAATGTAGTACTAAATTATTTTGCTTTGACATTTTCTATGAAAGTTCCAAGCAAAACGTATCCTGCTAAATTCCTCATTTACGAGTCCTTTTATTTTGTGGTTCATTTACTTTATCTAACTTTATGCATAGTTCATACTTTCTCCCTTATATACATCTTGTTCAAAATTTCACCTGTTAATTAAATACATTTTAAAAAGCATCTCATTTAAAACTGAAATTTCATAGCAATAATATACTTCAGGGACAATAAATACTGATAATTTAACTGTAAATCTACAAAATTAATTATCAAAACTAATTATTTTCAAAGAAATAAATTAGGTATCGTTGGTTTCCTTTTATGACTCTAGGTCAGCAAAACCTAAAAAGATTTTTCCTCTCACATTTTAGGAAAGTATCCAGTTGAACTGAATTTTAAGTATACACGATTGTTTTGATAACAATACGATACTTTAAATGATAAATTAAATTTAAATTATTTGCTGTTTTAATGTTGTAAATTTGTCAGTATGTATATATTATTAATTCTTAATTGTTTAATAAAAAGTAGCTAAAATAAAAATTTTTCTTTGTTGATACAAGCAATGTAGAAAAGTACCTATATTAAAACTGAAACTACTTAATGTTTTAAAACAATTTAAACTTTAAATATTTTGCATGTTTTATAGTGATTGTTATGCTCCCAAAAATAGTTTCATTTAACTTAGAATTAATTTTTAGAGATAAGATATCCAACTTTCTTTCAAAATCTAGATATTTAAACATAAAATTGTAGAATTTTATTTTGTTGAATTTATTTGAGTCAGAATTTATCGGGCATATGACTGATAGAAAGATATTGAAACAAATAAAGGAATTTTTCCTACTATTTTGGAAAGTGTTCCATCTTTTCTCAAGTAGCGATCGCATTTAATGACTTGCTCGAATTTAAATAATAATTATACAACATTTACTTGAATTTCACCCAAGAACTTTAACCTTGAAGCTTTTAAAAGGCAATTTTTACTTTTATTCAAATTCATGTATATCTTTTCATATCATTTAACGCATCAAATTAATCATAAATTATTAGTGATAAACTATAATAGCTTTTGTCTTATTAGGTTTCATTCTTTATCCTGTAAACTTATCTGCTCTATCTAATTTCCCACTTCCAAAACTAAAAGTCACTTCAAGCTAAAACAAAGGTCATTAAAAAAAAAGCCAATTTCACTTAGGTCAATAAAGAAAATTAATTTTAGTTACTTTTTAGATTCCAAATAATTACAACTAATATAAATATGTATATACATTTTCAGAATCACAAATTATGGCAATTAATTTTATTAACTAACTTTAAAAAATATCGATTGTTATCCAAACAATCGTGTATAAAAAATTTAGTTTCTGAATGCTAAAAAGTGGGGGGAAAAATCTTTTAAAAGTTTGCCCAAGTCAAAAAAAACCAACGATACTGTATCTGTAATTCTTTAAATAATAGTTTTAATCAATTAATTTTTATTAGTTACAGTTAATTATCTTACTGTTATCCAAAATAGTCGTGTATATAAAATTTCAGTTTAAATGAGGGCTTTTTAAAATGTATTTGATTAACGATTGAAAATTTGAACAAGATATATGTATATAAGGAGAAAGTGAACTAATAGTAGGGATTGAATAAAGCAAATGAACTTGAAATGAATAACAAAATAAAGGACACGTAATAAGAAATTCTTGGGATACGTTTTGCTTGGAACTTTACTTAAATGTCAAAGCAAATAAATAGAAGTCTGAAATTTATTTGTCGTTTTTCTTTCTTCCAATATTCCTTAGTTTCACTTACATACTTTCCCCTAAGTTTAAGCAAAATGCTTCTCTATTCGTTACTCAAACATTTCTCGCTCACGTTCCAATAAAATAAAAAATGAGTCAAATATTTTCTTATCAGCTCGTACCTCCAAAAAATTGAGCTTTTCAAGCTGAAATAATTTCAGACGTAATTATTACAAGTAATAAATTTTGTGTCGATTTTATTTTTTCAGGATTTGAGCATCTCAACTTTCGTATTTGGAAACGCCAAAATTAAATCTTGATAGAAAAAACAAATATTGAATATCTATGAGAAGGCTCACACCTCGTGGTGAATGAGGTCAGAAAGGTTAACACAAATATTTATAAAAAAGTATGAAATTAACTGCATTCTATATAACTGACTAAATTTCCACAAATACTATAAAAAGTAAAAATTAAATAGTTTTAACCTATAGGACAGCTATCAATGGCCAGTTTAGGAGTCAAGGAGTCTATTTTACGGCAAATAAGTGCCAATGATGTCTTCGAAGAATTAAAAGCTTCAAATGAAATCAATAGTACATATATGGAAATGTTGATGTCTATTAAAAACGGTAAGTTAGTATTTTTCTCTATTTAATGAGTTATTATGAAAGTCTAAGTTCTTCGTTGCCCTGTGCACTGATTGACATTTCTACCACCTCGTAGAATTTAGTTGAAAATAGTATTCATTTTCCCCAAAATGTAATATGGAATCACTTACTTTATGATATTGCTTGTGAAAAACCGAAACATTTTTACTAGTACTGTCATAAATATTTGTAAAAACAATTTCAACAAAGAAATTTTTAACTTGAAATTTTTTTGTATACTTCAAAGTGGGGTGGGGTTGATTTTCAGAACCGTTCTTTTTTTTTGTTGCATGAATTTTACTAGGTATGAATCAAATTGATTCTTGTACTTATGGGTTCCATTATTGATTTTTTAATGAAGCTCCAAAAACTGTGTCGATAGTGTACATTGATCTTTGGACCTACGAAGGCAACATTGTGACTGTTAGAAAAGTACTGAAGTCATTTGTGTGTATCAAACTATTGTATTCTTTCCAGCAATCTGAAATTGCAATGAATCATCCTTAATATTTTTGATGGATTCAAGGAAGAAATTCTTTGTTCTGTTTTGAATCGCATGTAAAAAAATGTACTTATTAATCTCTTCAGCTTTTCCAAAGTTCATTCACTCTCTTATCTCTATTATACTTTCACTTTTCAAATATGCTTTCATTGGTTTTCACAGTCACAGTACAATTCAAGAATACTTCTTTTGAACACACGCATTTCCATGCATATCTTTACAAAAACTCATCCAATATATCGTCGGTCTAATTATCAGACTGCGTAACTCCATCTGGGATGCTAATTTGATACTGTAGGGCTAGGCACCAAGTTGTTGTTTATGTTCACCAAGATAGGCGATAATATTACAATATGGTTTACTTTGATATTTTTATCGTGAGAAAATGTGGTTGCCTTGGGGATAACGTATATTAGTGTTAGTTTTTTGTTTTTGTTTTTTATTTTTCTGCGGGATCTCTGCTCAGCAAAAGTAACACATTGTTACAAATTTTGTGTAATGAAGCTTAAACTAATTAAATAATTTTTTAGCTGGAAGTGTAATACATTAATATTACTTTCTGTTGTATTTATTTTATGTTAAAATCTTACCACCACCTCTCCCCTTAAATCTAGTTTTATTAGAAATAAAGTAGTGATTACACTGATTGAGGAATAAATTAAAGCGGGCACACTGAGGAGGCATAGACAAACTAAAATTAAGGAATTGGGGCCAAAAGCGCGGCGGACCATATCAAATCAGTAAAT